>LTAE01012322.1:0-13998 GCA_001647135.1 Pontederia paniculata
TTGTGTTCCACTACAGCTCATATGACCTCCTCCTCCTGATACTGGTCGACCGCTTATATCCTTAGGACGCCCACTGCACACATATGGTTCTTCATGATATGTATTACGTGTGCAGTGATCGTCCATTCCTTCAGCTCAGGTCTACCGCTGTATTGAACTTGTCTATATCCTGTTACAGAAATCAGCTCAAACAAGTTCATTAGTACAGACTGAGTTCACTTACAAATTTGTGATCATTCAAAACATTCTCGGGATCCTAGATTCAACACTGACTCCCTGCCAGATTCCTCGGACGCTCATTCCTTCTCCTTAGGTCATAAACATGTAGTTCTTCTGATATATCTTCTGTGTGTACAGGTCGTCCATTCCTTTAGCTTTGGTCGACCTATCAACTCTGAACTTGAAAACATCTTGTTACAGAGATCAACTCAACAAGTTCATCAGTACAGACTAAGTTCCCTTACAAATTTATGATCATCAAAATACTCTCGGGATCCTAGATTCAACAAATGTCATATGGTATGACAAAACAGGATAGAGCGCCAAAATCAACCCTCCCACTTGCCAAACGAATGTGAACCATGGACATCTATCTTCGCATTATAAAAGCAAAGTCACATGCTCGTATAAAACTAGTAATTATAAAATCCTCACATAATTAGAATTCTTTTTTTATCACCCCAATATTCGAAAAACGATGCTGATTCACCAATTCACACGACGTAATAGTGCAGTTTATCCACAGATTAGTTTCGACTCATCATAGTCCAGCGAAATTCACACGACGTAATAGCTCTAGGTCGCGTGTCTGGTTGTGGCAGGTGAGACTCCCAGCGAAATTTTTTTTGCATCCATATGTTTCGAACTCGAGACTTGCTTAAGCGATGAGAAGCCACTTATCACTTCACCCCCACCCTCGTTGGTAATTCTTTGATCTCATTAATAAAGGTGTAAATTGAGTTTACCATGATCCATCTTTATGTACAATTTATTTTGTTTAAAACTATCGAAACAAAATTTTATCACATATTCGAAAAAAAATAAAGTTTATATTTACAATTTAGTCATCTACCAAGACTGACAATTAGGGTTCGAATCGTTTGTACACAGATAATTTATTTTTTTATTTACCTTATTATTAAAAGTATAAATATAAAAATGATATTTTTTATCGACTTAAAATTTTAAAATAATTAGTATCTCATTTAAATTGAGTGTAAATTTCTTCGTCAATAATTTATATGATGGACTGAGCAAGACTAAAATTAGTAATAACTCACACCTGACAAGAAGTGTAAAGAATATAAAATTGTCCTTTTTTATTGACTAAAATATTTTAAATTTGATTATTCATCTAATTTAATATTTATTCTATCTTAGTTTTTAGTTTATATTTTCGATCTCGCATTAAACTTTAGCTTTGTAATACCAAAAATAAAAAATTTCCTCTCGAATATATTCATTAATCACAATATCAGTATATAAGGTATTAAGGCACCAAAACCAACCTTGGACATTTACAATATGAAAGCTATTAGGAAATCAGCCAACAAAGAGAAAGGTTAGAAATTTAACACTATATTTTATCTAAAGTTTATAAAGCCACGGTTCATAATCGAAGTGGATGCAATTTTATTATAATCGATCCTTGGGTTGGGGGTTGGGAGTTGGGATAACTTACTAATGTAACGAAATTAAGGAATCAAAGAATAAAAATAAATGTTTGGCGTAGTTGACAGGATTATTTCATAAACTTGGATGAATATGTTCATAAGTTTCGTGAACAAAATTTTCATTAACATAAAAGAGGTTGCTCAACTGAAAAATACCTTTTTGTTAAGCAAAAATATTAATTAAAATTTTAGAAAATGACTACGCTTTTTCAAATAAAAAATTACTTTTCTCACAAAGTTTTTTCGTTTACCTTACCATGACAAATGAAAAATTAAATCATTTTTTCAAGAATGTTTTTCTTAAAATAATATTTCCTTTATTAATTTAGCCTTAATTTCAGAAATTAATAATTCTAATTCTTTCCTAACACCAGGAGCGTAGACCATCTAACCAAAATTATCTTATTTTATGAATTTAAACAAAATATTTGAGGGCAAATTTCAAACTTAAAACAGATTGCCTAACCTTGTGGCGTCCTCCAGCTGTAAATATTATGATCAACATACTATTTCTTTGGCCATCTGCAGATGCACAAGATTTCCTCAAACATAAACCAATGTAACATTTGCTAACACTTCTCCATTGCAAATGAGGGATCAGATCGCACAAAGCTCATTTGATATATAACATTCCTCACATGATGTGTAGTGCAAAGCCTAGTTGTCCAAGGACTTTGGATACAATGTAATATAAGTATAACCACAACTTAGTCAAATCCTTCAGTACTAGTCCAATTCCCAGGTGGTAAATAAAGTTCACTAACCATGTAAACTAATAGTAATGTCCCTAAATATCTCCAATTTGTGTAGTTCTTGGTAAGAAAATTTCAATTGAGAACAGCTGAAAAAGATGTTATCAAACTGAATAAAAAAATGTTTGATCATCAGCTGCAGCCTAAAATATGAAGCATTCATTGCTAACATCAAGTATAAGGATGAATCAGGCGCCGAATGGATTTTTCTTTGTCGTAAGAGACGTAACAAAATGCCATGTAAATCACGGAATGATCCAATCTCTTTTTGTCTGATCATAATGCAACGATGAACAACTTCCATTACGGAAATTTTGGGACATAAGCTTATTCATCAACTCCTGAAACCTTACGGCACCTTTACCTGGAAGGAACATGGAATCATGGCCCCTTGAGGTGCAGAAATCTGTCCCATTCTCTGACTCCCCATTGCACCAACCCCCGGGAGTGAAATGCCCTCTGGACCGCCCCAGTAGCTCACGGTCAATCTTATCCAAGACTGGATCATTCTTAGCAAACTTTCGGGCAAAAGGTGCACCACTTTTGACCATTTTATTGAAGTCCTTGGAGGTGAGGGAGAGGGGATGTTGCTTCGGAGGATTGTCCCAAGCAATATAATGCAGGTCATGGCTTATGGAAGTGTTTCTAAATTCATCTGAGTTGCAGATCACAGTCTGGAAGTACCCTTCAGGTGAAGAGACGAAGTTTACATAGTACATCAGAATGGTTCGAGGGAGGTTCTCCCAGCCCCAAATACAATAATCGAGGAAGTTGCGGCTCAGCATCACCCATGCAGAGCCTGTTAATTAAAGAAATAAATTGAATTTCAAGAATTGTAAGAACATCCATATAGAACGAATAATCGTTAAGAGAATCAAATCAAACTGTGAGAATCCTATCGAAGAGAAGTCCCCTAAATCCAAGAAAGCTCTTCATGATGCCATTACATCACATGTTAGGCCTACTTTAGTTTCATGATAAACTAGTCTCAAGAACTATATCGATATTCCATCTCTTTTAACATCGACTTATGTACTTTCATTTGAGATGATAAAACCTAGCCACTTCAATGCAGAAGGCAAAAGGAAAATGAGGAACAATACTTGACATGTATTCAACCTGACAGCTGGTTACCTTTCTTAGACCATAAATTTCCATCAAAAGTTCTTTAGAAAACCATAATGTTCCTACAACTATATTATTCTTGTGTCTTAGTTCATATCGTAGAGATTATTAGTGTTCCTTTTTCCTCTCGTTTCCTGTAATCAATTCATCAGTTCTCTTCCAACTAGTTAGATTTCATTTTTTTCTTGTAATCAATTAATTGGCTTTCTTCCAACCAGTTATTAAATTTCATTATTGTCTATATGATTTTTTTAAGGTTCTATATTTCTTTTTAATTCCATAAACAGTGTTTCTGCAAGTGTCATTTTTATTCATAGTATATTTCCATGATTGAGATTTTGAAATTTATTACTCATGATGCCTAGAAGGATTACTCATAACATTGTCATCGTCAGATTTCAAAAATTAAAACATAGTCAAAACAAATTGTTGAAATACTTTTTTATCATTGATTCTAATATTGAGCATTAATTTCTTTCTTTTCATTATGTCTATTAATAGTGTTAGTCTCTTTTTTTCCTTATCTAGAACGTACTAGGATGTGGAATGTATTGTCTAGCTACTGAGGAATTCCATGCTCCAACAGTTGCTAAAATTAATATGGTTTTGTATGTCAAGTTAGATACACTTTCGAGAAAATTCATACAATGTCACTAAAGGAGTTAGATATGCTAACAACACCTGCCAACTTTTGGGTTAATACATAAAATTAATATATGTTCCATCTTTGTTGGCCCATGTTTCAAAAATACTTTATTGGGGTGTTCCAATTGATTTGGTGCACAAGAAAAAAGTGCTTCACCCTCCAGATAAATGATCTCAATTGTTTTAGGGAACATAAAAAGGTTATCATTTATCAGTAAATAAACATCTAAATCCCCATTGTCTATGAAACTGAACAACATAAATAAAACAACAAAGGACAGTATACCAGTGTACAACTTGTAGGATGTTGGCAGCACACGGCGCTCGGTGGTTACAACAACATCAAATTTCTTTGATAAGTAAAGTCCTGGATCAACAATTATTGGTTTTGCCCTCTGGTTCCTGCAGTTTGTGATATGAAAGTTGAATATTATAAATCTTAAAGAAGAAATTCAAACAAAAGATGTGTCTTTTGCTTACAGTTTCCAACCAGCAAGAGGTGTATGCTCAATAAAATTCAGGTTTCTAGGCAAAGTGGAGAGAACATGAAGTATATCTGCATAATACCACAAGTTTAATTCATATAAAAAAATCATAATAAAAATACATGAGAAAAAAGATTTCTTAAAATTTTCTTAAAAAGAGATCAACTTCTTTTCTTAAAATACTAACTCGGAGTTCGCTTTAACAGTGAAAAGCAAAAGAGATGAAGCTCTTAGCTGATTATACTAGACCCCCTTCCACTAAATCTCTAAGTTTCTCTAAGCTAAAAAGTAATTTCAGATCCATAAAAAAGGAAACTGTTTGCTTTAAAGTTCAAAACTAAAATTCAACATTCCTGAAAACAAATGCAATCAATGACTTGGAATGCTTGCTGCTCATTAGTGGTCAGCCTTTGTGTATAACAATTGATGAATGACTTTTTCCTTTTCCCTAATGTATCCTTTCGGTTAGTCCCGAATATTGTTTTAACCTAAGCACTTGGCACAGAATGTTATCCACTGAAACATGGATTACATGCACATGATATCTCCAGTCATGAAGAAATATGACTCATTCATTATTCAATTCACCCATAAGTACTTTCATGCTAGGACAGACCAAAGCTAACATAAACTAATTAGCACGTCAACAAAGATATCATGCCTCACAAATTCAAATATAAATCTCATGACTGATCATGCTGCTTGAATGGAGTCAATATATTAAAAGTGAATAGGAATAACAGAAGTGCACAATTTTGCTCAAATAGGTAATTTAGAAGTAGACACTTGAGAAGAAAAAAAATAACAGAAGTGCACAATTTTGCTGAAATAGGTAATTTAGAAGTAGACACTTGAGAAGAAAAAAACTATGTAACAGCACTGACCATCTTGTGTCATAAGAGGATAATCTGATGCACTCAAATTTATGAACCAATCCCATTTCAGGTTCTCTTTCAATAAAATTGAAATAGCATGGAGGGTACATGCAACCATTGTCGGGCCCTTGTAAGTCACTAAGTTGCCTTTTGCAATTACACGAACATTCTCAACCTCACTGAAGAGTGGATCATTTTTTATAAACATGGCCAAGTCTATTCTTTCCCTTGGAGGTGCTTCCAAATCCAAATGAAGAATGTACTGGTTTCTAGGATGATATATAGCTTGTAAAGTTCTCCTCATCCTTTGGCTGTCACCCTTAGTACCGGTTATGAGGTAAGCAATTCTTGGTGCTTCTAGTTCAACATCTTCATGTTCATCCACTGGATTCTTGGCATTTGGTTCGACAAAATAACTCTCAGAATCATCAAAGTTGGTAAAAGAAAATATTCCGAGGGACAGTGAGCCACTACCATTTTGAGAAGAAAAGAGCCCCAAAACAGTGGCCATGAGAAGGGTAAATGATACCAGCAGACTTGTGAGAAATGGAAGAATCCATCTCCTGTCACTGAATGCCTTCCCAGAGTGATGGTTCCCATTCTTCCTCATTTTCTCTTGACAACTTCAATGCATCAAAATTAATGTGATTATCCACTTTCCAAATGTCACTAGATATTTGTCTGTTCAAATATGACTGACTTTACAGGCCTCCAACACGAGCTGAACAATGAGGCCAAGACGTCAAGAAGGAATGGTCGACAGTATCAGCACTAAATCCCCCCCTTTTCAACAACCTAGGTTTCCTTGTGTTACAACTCTTCCCACATGACAATTTAACCTTCTGCTGATCGAAAGTGTCATCCAGGACCGATCATTTCAGCAATAAAAAATGAATCTTTGAGCAAGTTAACTCGTATAAAAGCCTTAAATCCAAGTTGTCCAATCTATGCATAAAAAAGATAACACTTTTTCCTGATTCATAACAGTCTGCAAAATTACTTCAAGTAACTCCAGCAAAAGCGACTAAGGGGGCAAATCTGGAGCAATCTGCTTGATCTATATCTATTCATAAGAAGAAATCAGCAAGTAAATTTCCCAAAGAACAAAGTAATAGAAACCACCATACAAGGAAATAAAAACGCTCAAGCTCCCAAGATCCTATCCAAAATCATACCAACAAGCAAAAGAGACAAAAGGAACAACAATATCGAACTTTTTGTATCTTAAAACAAATCCCTATGAACAAATAAAAAACCGAAAAATTGCACAAAGTAGAAGAAAAATCAGAGAAAATGCTCACTGGGGAAAAGATATCCTCTTGCAGAGCGCCGAGAATAGCAACGTTGAGCTGGGGATACTGAGAAGTCGTCAAAAGTCCCCTGAGGTCGTCAACAACAAGAAGAGAAGGAGAGAGAGAGAGAGAGAGAGAGAGAGAGAGAGAGAGAGGCAAAGCCGAAGCTTATGAGAAACGTACGGATTTGATGGTTCTCTTCTGTTCTTTTTTTCCAGTTTAATTTTGTTGCAAAAACATTAAAAGTTGCTTTTGTATATAATTAAAATGAATAAAATTCAATTTAATTATAAAGAGGCCCACGGGATGCTTCAGTTTTGTTTTCTTCTCCACTTCCATTTAATTCTATACCTTCATAGTAGTTTCTTACAGTTGTTAACTTTAATTTATTTAGAATTTTCGTACAACTATTTTTCTTTGCTCAAATAGATATTTCCTACTCTTTAAGTTTAATGAATCATGTTTTATTCCTCTCCATAAATGTAACGGATATTTGCTTGAAATTTTTTCCATCGTCACCATTATTATTTTTTCTTTATACTAGAGTTAGAATATAAATCTATATTGTGCCAAATTATATAAAAAGAAGGTTAAACTTTTAAGTTTGATGCGAATCTAATTTTAATTTTAACTTTTGTCTTAAAAAAATAATCCCACTTTAAACTTTATTGCAAATCTAACATCTACTATAATTTAGTTGAAACAATTCGCTAAATAGTAACTTAACAATGATCACTTGAATAATTATATGACGTAATTTTAAAATATTCGAAAAAAGTATTAGTATTTTTAAATATAGTATAAACTTTGATTAATTTTAACAACTGATAAAATAAATATAAAATTAAAAGTTGGTGACTGATTCATGTGATAATAATGATTGATGATGAAAACTATCATGAAGTTTAAATATGCAACTTATTTAAAATCTAATGATTCTTTAAATAAAAAAATTAGAGTAGATAAGTAATAAACACAAAAGTTGATTTTTTTATATAATTTACCCAAAAAATATTATTGCTAAATTGGTTTTGCTCTTGGGATAGGCAGGACTGCCGGTGACGAACCTTTTCACTAACCTCCACCAACTATTAATAAAGAAGGCCGCCTCCACACACATTCTTGGATCCACCGACATCATCATTTTTTCACTAATCACTGTGTATTTGTTGGAGCATTCCGCTCACATTCTAATGGTCACTCGAAGAGAAAATATTGTTTCTTTCTGTTTTCTGATACTATAAATCTCGTTATCCAGAAATTCGACTAAAACTTATCAATAATAGATCTATATCTTCCATTTTGTGTAGGGAGACTAAGGTCTTATTATCTAGATCTTAACCAAATGGCTTTTTGTTTTCCATTTAATGGCTTCCGTATGTGGCAACAGTAAAAAAACATAAATAGTAGAGTACTGGACTATTCCTAGAATTACGGTTGTGGGATGACTATATGTGGATTAAAAAAGTTTAATCAATGGATAGAGCTTGAGCAATCAAAGGGACCCTTGGGTGTTTCTCCGTTGCCAAATCTGCGTCACGGTGGGAGAAACATCAAAGTTTCTGATAAAGAAAGACAGCTTTGGTTGATAAGCAGCGCACATTTTCTAATAGCTACAAGTTTCTTCTAAGCAAAGTCAAAGTGAGGTTGTTGAGCGGATTCTTTTCGTATGGTAGCTGATGTTTCTCGAAAAATATCGCTTGTCCAAAAAGTGTCAATATTATTTGTACAAGTATCATTACTTTACTTTACAATGTACTACACGCACTATAATAAAATTGTGTTACACGCTCCTGTTCTCTGAACCATGCAACATAGTCTCAAAAAAATAATTCACATACGAATCAAATTTGAATCTATCTTTGTTGTGTAAAAGATATTGAAAATCATTAAATTTTCAACTAACCCAATTGGAGACGGTGGAAGAGGAAGACAAAGATATCGTATGAACAAATTTTGAAATGGGCAAACACCATTCCAAACATCAGGTGTGTGCTGATTAATGACATTTCCAATCAATGGACAACAAGAATCAAAGGCTTGTGCTGATTAATGACAGCTACATGGAGATTAAAATAATGTGACCATGACAACTCGATGAAGACTCCTGCTTTATTGGAAAATTGGTGTCTAGCAATCTTTGAAGTAAGGTTGCTAAGATTGAAATTAAGTACTGCAAGATTAATCATCATATAAGAATCATAAAATTTTATAAATACTAGATCGTAACAGAATATGACAAAATTGTAGAACATATCTTGACAATCTTGTCTTAGAGTATAATAAATTTGCATTTAATACAACCATGATTACACTTAAGAATAAGCAATTACGTTAAAATAGACAATGAATGCACACAAAGATCAAGAATGGACAAGCTAACTCAAAAGTCAGATAGGAATCTCTTTGTCAATTGTGTCACCATACGACCTCTAATCTAAACTTCCAAATTCCAAGATGTATTTTTCATGCCCTGAATAGTAAATAGTTGAACAATCATTCCACATACAATATTATTACAATGTCAAAATATGAGCTGCAATACAAGCTATCAAAAAATTACAACAAATAATATTGACTTTTCTAACGAGACTTGTTAAAAGTTAGGTGATAAGGGATCATTTAACCATCAATTAAAATCTGCACCTTTTGACAGCAAATCACATGTTGATCTTGCTTCGCAACTGCAACAATATCAGCTGCAAAGATCCCTCCGGCAGATGCAATTTCCAAGCCACTCCTCACCTACACCAGATGAACATCGAATAATGCTGGAAGCAAATGGGAATAGCTGCTTCTATAGTTCATCATCGTATGAATCTCATACCAGGAGAATTTGAAACCTAGGATCCATTCGGTTGGGGCATGTAGTTGGTTGCAATCATGGATAGTTCCGTCAGGATGCAAAAAAGCACTCATTAGACCAGAGAATTATATTGTTTTTAGAACTTCTCCAAGAGCGAGTGCCCAGTGTGTCCAATGTGTTCCTCCCTGTATCAGATGGCCCATCACCGGTTCAATTCTAAACTATTTTAGAAACATAGATTCGAATGAAATTGATGACTACTGTTACCTTTTTTTTAAAAGAACTACTGTTACCTTACCTGACAAAATACTGTAAACGGCTCCCTTAGTGGTCCATCACATGACAACTCACTTGTACTTCCATCTATAAATGTTCCGTCAGCGAAGATCACCTGTTTCACAATACAAACGAGTCGTTAAGTTGAATCCATTCACCGAAGATGTTTATATCAATGCAAAGGTCGGAACATGAATAAGAATTATGCCTAGCTATCTATCACATCACGAAATAAAAAGGAGAAAATTCACAAAAGACCCTTGAATTGAGATGTAACATTAACAACAAATATTAACTGCCCACAATTATTTAAATCCATAAGCAATAACGATATGATAAAATTTCATAATATTCAAGATGGATAGAATTCATAATTTCATTTTCACATGTGCTAAAACACATGGGGTAATTTTTATGCTGATTATCGGCTCAAAATGCATTGTAAAGCTAATCCTTTATCATCCCAAATTTCAAGAACAAAAACAGGTCAAGCTGTTAAGGATGATACATGGTCAGCTACTTGAAAACTACAAGGCAGGAACAATGAAAAGCAAAAGGTATTACACATTTTTCTAACACCTAACTGTAAATCACGTTCATTACAATTAACAACTTTAGTCACAAGCAAAGTATTGGCTTGAAACTAATATACCTACCATAAAAATATCATGAATAACCCTTTCAAAAAAAATATCATGAATAACCAGTTATGCAGTTGAGATTGGCATGGGCAAAAATATGAAACTATATACCTCTGAAGCATATCCAGCAGTAACACCAGCAGTTGGTCTTATAAAAGATCCTATTGGGCAACTTCTTTGTACAGCTTCACAGAAGGCTATCAAACGCTCTCGGCTTCCAAGCTGAACTGCCTGCAAACAAATTTTTTAGGTTTAGTAAAAACATTGAAGGCGTACTGTTATTCTTCAAGGTACTTTTTTTCACCACGTGTTGACACATTTTACTTTTTGTATATGAAGTATTCCCCAACTTTAATTTGTTTCCATGTCGTGGGCTAAACCAAAATTGCCAACAACCCGCACTTAAGGGGGAGTAGTAAGAATATAAACATAAAGATGTTATTTTTCCTAATGACTTTAGTTTTTAGAATTGTTGGTAGCACCATCTAATTTCACATGTAGCAGAGCAAAGTTGAGAGATTCTAAGTTCAAATCCTAACGGAGCTGTTACTAAAAATCAATTTCCTTAGCGGTCCATATGGTGGGATGAGCTAGACTAAAGTTGTCAACAGCCCACACGTGAAAGGAGTGTTAACAATATAAATATAAAGACGTTGCTCTTCTCAACGACTTAACTTTTTTAGGATTGTCAGTAACACATTTAATTTCACAATTTGTATCAACATTGTGCCCTTCAACTTATATTTTTCTTTCACATTCGCTGATGCAACCTGCTATAGAAAGTTTGTGGATTTATCTGTAGATGTGGACATTTACATCACAGTTTCTCTTTTCTCCATGTCATTAAACAAAAAAAATACATTTTTAAGAAAGGAAAATTAGTAGAGAAAATTTGATACTTTTAATAGTCAAGTTGATTCCTTTTAGTCACAATATATTTTATTTTTATAAAATTTTTGATATATTATACAAAATTTAGTGATGCGGTGGACAAGAGAGAAAGCATGGCACAAATGTCCACGTCAACAAAAATTCATATAAACGAACTATAGCTAGTTACAGGAACAATTTGGGTGAAATAATTATTAGTTGAACCGTTGAGGGATGATATGGATACAAACTAAGGTTGGGTCACAATTCACATATAAAGAGTAAAGTCCGGTGGTCCATGAATTTGCCTTATTCTTCATAATAATACTAAGCCTGCTAGTCCATGACTGCCAAGAAGCTCTTCGCATAGAGGGGAGGTCCTATGACAATAAAGTCTCAACTACCAAATTAGTAAGAAGGATTTACTACTGGGTTTAGATCAATAAATTACCCCAGTAAAACTCTTTTTTTCATTTTTTAAGGGAGATGAGTTAACATCTCTTGAGGATGGGCCATGTTATTTCATATCTTAACTATAGTATATCGGCACTGAACCTCTGAAAGTGTCTGAAGTACATTATCATGAAAAATACAAGGTAACTAATATGCATCTTTGATCAGAACCTGCACTGTATCATAACGTGGTTTTCGTGGAAGAGGTTGGACGTTATACCCTTTCTTTGCCATGACTTCTGCAATAAGTAAACCCCCCTAGAAATACAAATTGCGATATCAGCTAGACTACAAAAAAATAATAATATGACATAGAAGGAGAGGGAATCTGATATGTCAACCTTTATTGCTTCTCCAACCATTTGGGGTGCAAGGAACAAGCCCTGATAAATTGTCCGCCTTATGTCACTTGTTATTGATCCACAGTCAATACCAAGACCAGGTGCAGAAAGACGGGATGCTGCAGCCTCGACCCATGGTTTCTTCCCAGCAACATATCCACCACAAGGTGCAATTGTTCCGCCAGGATTCTTAATCAAACTCCCAGCAATTAAGTCGGCTCCCTGCCAAGGATTGAGTCAACTATTATAATATGCTCTATCCTTAGAAGTGCATGGTACACAGATAAAGTGTAAATGATACAAACCACCATCGAGGGTTCAAATCTTTCCACAAATTCACCATAGCAATTATCCACCATGATCATGCAATCTGGTTTCTGCGTCTGTGTTCATTCACAAGTCAAAATGGTAACAATTGTAATGCTGCAAAAAAGATATGGAGTGATAAGTAATAAACACAAAAAGGGTCTAAAATATATCCACCTTGATTATTGTTATAGCTCTCTCTATCTCTTCTACACTTAAACTTCGGCGCCAAGAATAACCACATGACCTCTGTATCAAGGCACATTTCGTTTGTGGCTTCACAGCAAAAGAAAGTGCATGCCAGTCGAGGCCTCCATCCTCTGCAAGCTAAATCAAGGTATTCGTCAGAAACACATTCCACAGAAAGATGGGTATTAAACATCATCAGTTCATACACAATGAAAATCAAATAGATTACTGGAATTTCTCTGTATGTGATTCCAAAGTCTTTAAGAGACCCAGCACTAGATGATTTTCTGGTTCCAATTACTTCTTCTAAAGTATCATAAGGAGCTCCAGCAACAGCTAAAAGCTGGAAAAGAATATCAGCCTTCCATGTCATACATCAAAATAAGCTAAAAAAAGGTATATTCAATCAGTTTCTTTCCAAGATGTCAAAAGCCATAAGAGTCAAAGAACAGTTCACCTCATCTCCAGGCCTTAGAAAAGCAAATAATGCACAAGTAATGGCATGTGTACCAGAGAAGAACTGCATAAAAAGTTAAAAGATTATGATGAGAGCATACATACATATCTATTAATCAGGGATGACAACATTTTACAAACCTGTGAGCGAACAATTGCTGATTCAGCCCCAACAATTTCAGCAAAAACAGAATCAAGCGCTTCACGGCCACCACCATCATCATGACCATATCCGGTGCATCCAGCGAAGTGCTGATGTTAAAGGATCAGTGTATCATGAGAAACTTGTGCATGTTGTGAAGAGTATATTGTAAAGCTTATAGGGACTAGAACATCCTTTTAATGTTTTTTTTATGTCCTTCAAAATCCCCCCCTCCCCCCATGACCCAAACGCAATTCATTATCTCATATCGGCAGTCTATGAATACTACACTGTACAAACACTTTTGCATTATCTGCATAATGCATATCCACTGTGAAATTTCCAACCACACCCATTTGTTCTCGCATTTTAGAACACCAAGTTGTCTTACCTTGTCTTCATCATGTTACTCTCAAAGAAAAAAGGATGAGCATAATTCCAGTGTCAACCCACAAAACGATAACATTATCACAAGTTCATAACTTGGTGAAAGTATAGTTATAAAATGATATTTGAACAGCCTAATTTTAAAACAACTTAGGGGGCGTTTGGTATGAGGTAATCCAGATAGATTACCGGTTATTTAATTTAAAATTTCCAGGGCCCACTATATTATCACGTTTGGGTGCAACAGATTATCGGTGATTTTTACTTCTCTGGTAATCTAAATT
>LTAE01012323.1:0-15023 GCA_001647135.1 Pontederia paniculata
AGAGAAGTTTACCTGGCGGCTGGGTACTACTAATGAGGGTTTGAGAGAATTAATCTCGTGTTAGGGGTTTATATAGAGGTTAGAGTTAGGGTTTAAGGAGTTTGAGTCGTTGTTAAACTACGATTGAACTTTTTGCCCGATTCGATCGACGCGGCCCAAGACGGCCCGCTTTGACCAACTTGACCCATGTTGTAAACACGACCATTAAACTTGGGCCGTTTTCGTAACACGACCCATACAACTTGGGCCGTTTCGTCAACACGGCCTAGACAACTCGGACCGTTTTGGTTGGGTATTACAGTATATATAGGGATTCTTAATACAAATAGGAAACATAAACTCTAGGGTTGTCTAGATTTCGAGGGCGCCCCCGTGCCCCTGCAGGGGATCGCTCCAAACCCTCAGGCTCGTTGAACAGGTAGTGAGACCCCGTATGGGATGGGCGACTTTGCCGCCCCAATTATTTGTGCGACTATGATGCACCAATCTTTGTCGCCCCAATTATTTGAGCGACTATGATGGGGACATATAGAGTTGATTATTGGATTAAGATTCAAGGCATTATCAATAAGAACTTTATTGTCGAGTGCTTTTTCACTTAATCTCTTAGATGATTCAAGTGATATAATTTGATTACGAATCTTCTCATATAACTAGCTATCCATCATGTTATTTGGAGTAATTTCACTATTGGTCCTCTAACTTTGTCTCGATCCCACATTGGTCCCTCAATTTTGCTTTGTAACAAATTCGTCCTCAAAGTTATATTTCGTAACAAAATGATCCCCTTAACCGGTAATATCAAGTTATTAGGTCACTTTGTTGACATGGATTACCACGTGGACATATAGTAATATTTATTTTTTATAAAATAAATGTATATAGAAATATTATATGTATAAAATATTAAAATTAAAAAGGAGAGAGAGTGGAGGGCCCCTCTTCTCTCTCGAAAGACGTCGGTGTTGGAGGTTCCATCTCCGGCGGCGGTGGCCGATCGGGTCTCTCTCACCGGAGAGACGGGGTGCCNCTCTTCCTTCCAAAATCCTTTATTTCATCCAGAAGCAAAATAATTTTCTTTTTATGCAGTATTTTGTAGTTGATATCTATTATTTTGCTGGACTAATATGGTGCTCTCCATTTTTACGAGAGAGATAGAGAGATAAAGAGAGAGAAGCCTGCGTCAAAGGCTCCATCGACAGTGGCGTCTTATCCCGGCGAACCGACGTCTATGTCCTCAGTCTCTCTCTCCATTTATCTGCTTCATCTCTCGCCGTATATAAGTCAAGAAAGGTCTCTCTCGCCAGAGACGGGCGCTCCATCTCCGGCGAAGAAACTGAAAGAATCGGCGGCCCCAATGTTGATGTCCTTTGTCTCCTTCCTTTGTCACCTGTGTCCTCTTCTCCCTCTCTCAATGGTGGCCCTCTTTCCACAACCTCTGCTTCACTCGACAGCAGATAGGGGAGGGGCCTCTCTCTCTTCTGATGTGAGAGAAGGAGGGACCCTTCACTCCCTCTTCTATTAATTTTAATATTTTATACAAATAATATTATATATATATATTAAAAAATAAATATTATTATATATGCACATCACAATCCATGTCAGTAAAGTGACCTGATAACTTGCTATTACCGGTTACGGGGACCATTTTGTTATAAAATTTAACTTTGAAGACGAAGTTGTTACAAAACGAAATTGAGGGACCAATATGTGATCGAAGTAAAGTCGAGGGACTAACAACGAAAATTACTCTATTATTTGCGGTCATCACATTGAGTTTCATGCATATTATGTTTGGTGGCTCACACTGCTTAATGGGTTGTGAATGCTCCCGCGTCTACCAAAAGTTTACAGATAATACTTCAGACTGACCGAACAGAAAATTCTTTTCTATTGTTTATTCTTTTTCGGTGGAAAGGCTATTCTGTTATTAATGGTGATTTGGGTCATTATTACAACATTGTATTATTTCAGAAGTATACGAAGTCCACATTGTGGCTTGTAATTCTAAAGTTAGAAAGTGTCTATGAAAGCTTGCTCTTGATATATTTTGATAATAAGAGTATGCATGAAAATTAAATTTTGCATAAGCCAGGGTTGTATTTTTTTTTTCTGGTTAGGTTAATTTATTTACATGGTTTGAAACACAAATCTTTGGAGACAACCTGTCTTGGCATCACAGCAAAGCTGGATTGAAGGAATTGATGCGGATTGTACTGGCTAAACGTCAGTGTTATAAGATAAAGCTCTTCCACTTCATCCTCTGTTCTCCATGATCCAGGTGAGTTATTTGTTTTTGCTTCTCATAACTTCCCTGTTAAAGTCAGCAATATGGCAAGACCATTAGAATTTCCATTTCGCATCTTGTAACAGAGTCACCCAATGCTGCAGAAGGTGCATGATTCGTTTAATGGTTTTATCATAGTAATAAAATCTAGTGACATAATTTATGTAGTCTGTTTTGGTATTAGTAGTATATGACTATCTTGTGTGCAAATATTTGTGATTCTTTAATTGATATCTTTATGATAGGTTAATGGCATATTGAGGCCATGTTTATATATTCTTCAAGCACACTTGTTAACCAAAGTGACCAAAAATATTCTTCTTACAAGTGGTTGGTCCATCCACGATTAAAGATGGTTGCATCTTATGCAGAGGCACCAGCTGCACAAAGTGCACCATCTGAAGCTTCTGAACGAGCTTGACCTTCACACATTCGATCTTTCTCCATGGCCAAAAGGCAAGAATCAGAACTAATAATTTATTGTTCTAATTCTGGATGTTTCACTTTCTTCAGCATTCCTTTACATCTCCAAGCTGTCATTTTCATATGCATATCCCCATCGGCTCCTTTTTGCTAGCTCTGTTACTTCTTTTTTCCCGTGAGTAAATTTTGTGGACTGGACATTTTATCTCTGGTTTCCATTGTGCCTTTAATTAATTCATGATAAGTTGGCTATCTACACATGCACATGTAAACTCTAAGGTCCTGTTTGTTTGGTTGAAGGATAAAAAACAGAATAAGTTCTTATTTTGCCTTATTCAATCAAATAAGTGTTTAATCCTTTTTTGAAGTGAAGAAAAAAATTATCATTATAAAAAAAATTAATTCAGTGAACAATGTATTTTTTAGAGATAAGTTATTTTCTCAAAATGCTAGAATACTTTATTCTTGACTCAGATTTAAAAAAAAAGTAATCCAACAGAATAAGTGCACTTATTCTGAGAATAATTATTTATTAACTAAACAGGCCCTAAGGTAGTAGGAATTAAGTTCAGGATAAGATATCCCCGAAATAATCCTTGGTTCTTAACTTTATGCTCTTTTTTTTTTGTGTTTGCGCAGGTAGTTAAATAACTTGCTGTTCCTTGTGTAAACGAGAAGTAAACAATCCCAAACACATGTCCCACGTCTGACATCACTTCCCGCTCCCGCCATTCGATCCTTTTTTAATAGTTATTATATCTTAGAAAAAAAAATAAAACAAAGACGACTCGTCGTCCTCACTCACTGTTGCATGCATGCAGCAGCCGTCTCGCTGACAGCTTCCCATGTCCTCCGCCGCCCCGCTGCCGCCGCCGCCGCCGCACCAAACCCCCCGGGACCCCGAAAGGCCGCCGCCCGCCTCCACCCAACAGCAACAGCAGCAGCAGCACCACCACCTTCACCTTCGCACCCGTTTCAGAGCCCACCGGGTCCGGGAGAGCCTGGGGAAGCGCGCCACCAAGCTCCTGTGCTCCGCCTTCCTCTCCCTCCTCGTCATCGTCGGCGTCGTCCTCTTCGTCGTCTGGCTCGCCCTCCGCCCCCACCGCCCCCGCTTCCACCTCGTCTCCTTCTCCGCCTCCGGCCTCTCCCCGCCTCCCGCCGCCGGAGCCGCCCCTTCCAGCCTCGCCTTCTCCTTCGACGTCTCCGTCCGCAACCCCAACCGTGAGATCGGCATCTACTACGATGCCCTCTACGCCTCGGTCTTCTACAGCGACGACCGGGTCGGCACCGCCGCCTCCCCGTCGGCCGGCCCCTTCTTCCAGCCGCCGAAGAACACGACGGAGGTGGTAGGGTCTGCCGCGGGCGCTCCCCCTCCGTCCGCCGCCGGCATGATCGCGACGGACGCCGCCGGCGGGTCCGTCGGCTTCCGGCTCGAGCTGGCGTCGACGATCCGGTTCCAGGTGTCGAGCTGGCTTGACACGCGACGCCACCACGTCCACGTCAGCTGCGACGTGGAGGTGGGCCCCGACGGGGTCCTCGCGCCCGCCTACAGGGACCGGAGATGCGCCATTTACTTCTTGTAGTGAACGATCGATCATGACCGTCCAAAGTTCGTATCGTTTTATGCGGATCCAACGGCTGCGGCGCATCTATGAAACCCTAATTCTTTGACGCCTTCTTCCAATACAACCCCCCGACGGCTATAAATTCTAAATATTAACACCAACACAAATATTATGCACATTCTTCTTCTCTGTGCAGCCTTTGTTGGGATCTATTTCTTCTTGTTCTTATGTTCTGATTTCTTTGTTGTTACTGTTTTTCATGGTTAAATGTGGAGTTGGATGGTGATGAAGCATAATGATTGGACTAGAGTTTCTGATATCTGCTATCATACCAGTATTTGAAGACTAACCCTTGGCTGTCTGATTCCAACTTTGCAACATTTGCATCCACTTTACTGATTATTTTTGTTCTATTGTATTCAGGATTCATTTGGTGTTGATTTCCTTGTTTTTTTTTATAAAAAGTCTTCTTTACTTAGATTATCTCGAGGTAACAGAGGAGCGCCCTTTACCAATACTGGGGGAAATTTAGTTCCTCCTGGTGTAATGGCATGGGCGCAATATAATTATTGTTTTAGTGTGGTTATCCTGATTAGTGGATTTAATTTTTTGGTGCCATCTGATCCTGGAAACGCCACATACAAATATTCCTATGTTTTTTTTTTCACAAAAACATTTTTTTATCATGTTCTGCCTCACAAAAAGATTTGATTTTCTCATCCTGAAAATGGGTGATCTCTATGTATCTCTTTCTAAAAGAGATTAGTTCTAATATAATATTTGGCTAATTTTAAGAATTATTCAATACATTATTATCAATTTTAAATTGAGGTTAATGAGATTCATAGAAATTTATTATGCACATGATCTTAGTCCATTCATTTTGGAATCTAAATGATCAAACTTTATTTAATAGATTACATCATTGAAATAAATTTAATTATTAAGTTTTAAATTAATGAGTAGGGGCTACATGTTTTTCTCCATTAAATTTAACTTCGTTTCTTAAAAGTGATGAATTACATATGAATCTCGTGAAGGTCAAAAGATATGCGATAAAATAATGTGAAAAAAATAAAAATCTTTTTTTAGCTTTACATTAGGTTTTAAGGTATTTCATCCTTTATAAAATTAATGGTTACATATGTAAATTACTTTGTTAACAAAATATTTATTTTGATTTATGCAAATGTAACGAAACGGTTATAATAAAATATTTTGTACTGATTTTTTATATATTAAATTAATTTTTTACTTGTAGTTGTATATAAAAAGTTTAAAAGAAAACGCCATTAAAAAGCTAGAAATGATAATAAGGATTACCATTTGAAAACAAATCCTTTTAAACTAGAGTAAGTTTTTTTGTAGCATCAAAGTTTCGTTAGGAAGATTTGATGGGGGTTTCGTTCGGAAGATTTGAAGTCACCCCCATCTTTCGTTTGGCTGAAGGTTTTTTTTTGTTTCTCAAAATAATGTTTTAGAATTTAAAAGTTATCTACGTTTAATATTTCATGCAGAAGAATTTGGTGCAATAATTATAATTTATGATATATTTAAATGTAATAATTTAAAAGATAAAGAGATATGTTGTCTCTGATTTCAATAATCAAATTTAAAAGACATAGATATCAATATATAGAGTGGTTGACATCTTACTATCTAGAGTGGTTGACACTTTACTATTTTTTGTAGGGGTCAAGGGTTCAAGTATGTAAGATATATATATTCTTTCAAAAAAAATACATATATATCTTACTAGTATTTAAAAAAGAAATTGGGTGGGTTAAAAAAAAATATATATCTTACTAGTGTATATATTCTTTCAAAAAAAAAATATCTTACTAGTATTTAAAAAAGAAATTGGGTGGGGTAAAAAAAAAAAGAAAAGAAATGAAGATTAATGATTTAACAAAAGTATTTTGCATTTATAATAAAAAAGAAAAATGAGAGGAACTTTGCAACACAAAAATTATAAGAAAAAAAAAACAATGAAGGTCCAATAAGTGTTGAGAGTAGAGACAAAATATAATTGATGCATGCTCAAAGCTAATTGTATCGGTGAAGAGTACAAATTATGTTGGCGAAAATAGAATGTGTTACTGATCATGTTATGAAAAAAGATAAAAACTAGACCCATTGCGGGTTGTCTTATTGTGCTACACAAATCATGTCCAACAAGAATTAAGAGTATTGTTTAATAATTTGAGATAAAATAATGATAGAGAATTAATTGGAGTTAGACTATAAGTAAAATTTAGGGTAACCTTTATAAATAGAGGACTAAGGGAGAGTCATCCTCATTATTCTCTTTAAGCTAAACCATGAGAGATTTTTTTCTCTCTCCTTCCATATCTCTCTCTTGGAGTATTAAAAAAGAGTCCATCAAAGCATATGGATCGAGGAAGGAAGGAGATTAACATTTAGATCAAGTAAGAACGATAGTGTTGGTCATGTTCACCAAAGTTCATCAGGGTCGGAAATAAACCCCGCCGCCCCTTGACGTGCGCCGTGTTCCTCATGGAGCAAAGCGGAACAACGAACTACATTAGAGGTCAAAATAAATAGTGTTCACCGCTATGGAAATGAACGCATTCTACAACGTTAGTTGTGTTCCTCGGTGGTGTCAACAACATGCATGGACTCAGGCCATGTCCCGCGTTCAAGTTGAATGTGAATATAACGTGGGTCAGGTCGCCTCGAACTCAGACCGCGCAACATATGACACGGGTCATGTCCAGACACAAAATGGACCATGTCCGTAAGAACGCGGGTCATGTTCTCATTGTCGAAAAGAGATTGTTAAGTAACTTTATTATGTTAAGTCTCGATTATTGCATGACGTACAAAACATAGATTTCTATGATAATATGATTTAAAAATAAATGTTACATGCGATTGAATTGATAATGAAGAGGATGAATTGATTTTCGGTGAATTAGCCAATAGTCGTAGGAGAATTGGGTTCCTTTAGGGACAATGGTGTATGAGTTCTTTTCAGAATAATTGTAAACAAGTTCCTACTAGTTCAATTGAGTTTTTTTTAGAAAAAAGTGCAAATGAATTCCTACTGATTCAATTGTTAATTGAGTTTCTTTAGGAACACTTTCAAAGTGTTCCTACTAGTTCAATTGGGTTCCTTCGAGAATAATTGTCACTATTATTTAACAATTTTTTTCAAGCCTAACTAGTCTTATGGCACCAGGGCAAATGCCAGTTACCTTCATGATTGTTAAATGCTCATAATTGATTGTTATTATGAACATAGAATAGTGAGTCTTAAGTAAAGATTGAATTTACCTTGAATCCATTGGACAAAAAATAATTAGGCTTTGTTTCATAGCAATTCAATTGAGGTTCTTGCAATTGAATTATTATCGATATTGTACAATTGAAAAAAAAGATAATAAAAAGGTCAAGAGGTAAAGTAAAGAAAAAATAGTATTGTTGTTTAATTGATCTTTATCATGTCTTTATATATTTTTTTTCTATTGTATTTTCTTTCCATATTGAGCTTCATAGCTCATGAAATATCACTTTGTTGCTTTTGATTCTGCAGGTGAGGAATGTAATGATGAATAAGTGATGGCATTAGTGATGCAGGTTTTCTTTATGTGAAGGTTTGCACAAGATAAAAGTCTAACTTGACTCAAACTAGTCTTTACTGAATATTATCTCATAATTCAACAGAATCAAACATATCTTTGCAGTAAAAACTATCCTTTATCATTTCCTTCCAAACTGAATAACTATGACGTCAATTTGATCAACCCGTTGAAATAATTTTCTTACATTTAATTCACACAAAAAGGAACATCCAAATCAGTCTTACTATAATACCACTTGTTGAGAATTCTTCATCTTTTCTTATGTCTGAATTAAATAATCCAAATCAAATTTATGCACAAAAAATAATATCATGCAAAAGGGACACCAAATTTTACGTGGAAAGATCCTTCAACAAGAAGATAATCATGGGGCAATCATAGAGTAATTTTACTATATCAAAATTGAATTATAAAGTCTTTTAAAATTTTCTCACTAGGTGCATGAAACCAGAATACATGCGATGAGGGGTTAGTGAGACCCAAAGGTATGTGATGCCTTTACTAATGGAGATGCGGGAGGGCATGATGGTGGTGAGGTGATATAACCGCTGTTGTAAAGGCATAAAGAACATATTGTATAGATGCAATTGCTAAAGAGAGAGATGAGGTGGCAAGAATGCATGTACTTGGATGAGGAAATTGTTGAGGTTGGGGATGGAACCATTGTTGATGAGCAAAAGCCAATTGCATAGTCATCTTTAATAGACATCTAAAAGAACAAAGATTCTTGTGAGCAAAAAATAGCAAGTAGAACATTTGCAAGACCTGTGATAGACGATTTAAGAACCAACAAAAAATGAACCAATAACTCATACAACATGAATTAACAATTAATAGGTTACAACTTTTTTTTACACTTTTTTAGTAGCACACGCACAAAGAAACCTTCAAATATCAACAAGTCAAATGCAAACTATAGATAAAGAACAAAATCATTCAAATAAACTAATCCAACAAAAAACAAATAGGCTGCCTAAAGATGATAACTCATAAAAGAAATCTGATTCAACCTGGGGTGCAATTTATAACTATTAGGCTTTGTTTCAATGCTGTGAAGGAGAAACGGGGTGGGAAGGAAATGTTAGAGAAGTGTTATGAAATAGAAATATAACCCTGACCCTCCAAAACTTTGTTCACATTGGTCCACACGATTTTACAATATATCTTGACAATCCAAGGCATGTCCATATATATATCCAACATATCTTCTGTGATTTGTCAATGTGGGACTAATTCATGCATACTTCTTGCATCCTTCCCCCTCAAGGCACTCAATGTCCTCATTGAGTGATATCTTAGAGGCCACGCGGAGAGGTTCTGATAGCACTCAATGTCCTCATTGAGTGATATCTAAGATATTATTCAATTTAAGCCTTGGCCCGTACAATTTTGAAACACGCCTTGACAAGTCCAAGGCATGTCCACATATATATCCAACATATCTCTTGTGATTTGTTCATGTGGGACTAATCCAAGGTTTACCTATTAGCGATCGAAAGATTGGTGGTGCCATGTTCACCAATAGGCAAAAGAAAAAGGGAGCCAGAACCAGAGAAATTTTACATAATTAAGAGATTTTTTAATTGCATCTATTTTATTTCTTATGCACATTTTATTTTTACATGAACCCACTAATGATTAATCAGATTCTAATCATTACATTATCAATTAAATTTTACTCAATTTAAATAAAGATTTAATATTGCTACACTATATGAATCAAATATATGCTTCTTTCAATATCCATTTATATTTAAAGTTATTAGTATTCAATTATTTTTTTGTTTAAAGAGTTTAAAATTTAGTGCATAAATGTATAAATCCAATGGATAAACTCTAATCATAATGATATTTTGAAAGTGAAGAACTATTAATTTTGGTCGATACAAGAGTCAAATTTATCCATTTCAATCAATCAATGGTTGACTAAATCATGTCTGGCTTCTTGATTTCGTTTCTATTGCTAGATTACAAAGTTGTTGATCTTTCATCCAATCCGAGAGAGATTTCAACAACTACTAATTGGTTTTTAGCACTCAAATGAAGCTAAAAAAGATGCATATTTGTCTTGACTCCATTTGGCATGCGAGGAAAGCAGATAAGGAATTATATCCCCTGCACCCTATCTCAAACCTGCTATTGCTATTGACTTAAACAACTGCTTTACCAACGGAATCCTCCTCAGAATTAGGGTCGTCTTCGCGGGTCGAGAATGAAATTGATCGATTGCTATTGTCAACCATGTCCAGTTGAAATTTCATATTTCTGGACTTTAAGCACCATAGTCAATTATCAGAACTGAAATAATGTCTATTTGATGACTCTATTTGACATTATCAATTATTTAACTACTTGAATTAGATTTAATTACTAAGTAATAATGTGGTGAACAAATAATTAATGGTTTGCCCATTAAGCGAGCTGTCCATATTAGGTAATAGGCTAAGGCCAACTCTCCTTGATCTTATCCCTTGTGGATCCAAGAAAGACTTTTCATGGGAGGCTCGCTTGGCTTTGATTCTCTCTCCTCTTTCTTTTACGCCTTTGCTAGTTGGGTGAAAGAGAGATCATATCTCATTAAAACATAACACCCAACGACATCAAATAATGACATAAGATCCAACATGGGTCGTGTTGCACTCGAATCTACAAAACAAATCAGGATGAAAAAAAGGTCCAACACGGAGCGTGTCCATTATGGACACGAACTGTGTTGCTCTCAAGTCACTAGAGATAAGGTTTACAGAAAAACACAGATCATGTCCGAATGGGACATGGGTCATGTCAACTTCGCGTGATGAAGTCATGGCCTAAATAAACTAATATTACAACTTTAAATTCATCTTAAACCACCTAGGCCCCTCTATATAAACCTAGGGCCACAAGATTTCTGCCATAAGCCATTATTTCTCTCACAAGTCTCCTCTCTCTCTCTCTCTCTCTCTCTCTCTCTCTCTCTCTCTTCCTTGGTTTAGATTGGAAGTCCAAAAGGTACCAGGCAGAGGGCGAAGACATATCGCAAGCAGGGAACTCGGAGAATAGGAGAAGACGAACATGAAGAAGAAGATTGGTCAATAAAAATCAAGGTATGTAATTAGGATGATCAGCCTTAGGTTAATCATATGTATATGATATAATAAAGAATTTATATAAAGTATAATGATGATTATAGTTCCTACGTGAAAGAATGATTGCAATAGTAATAGTTAATAATAATGTAATATAATATTTTGTTTGTCTAGGTTAATGGATTGGATAATTTATTTTTAAGTATTAGGATTCCGCATAATGTGTCCATATGATGTTGGTGAGTCTATTGATTAAAGTCAAGTCAAAGAAGATAATTTGTAGCATCCCCAAGAGGGCACTTTGCTAGGTGGCATGAGTTGCTTTTGGGGACGTTACAATAAGGTATCACATCCTAAATACATACACTTTTTAACTGACTCTAAGAAAATAAAATTCTTGTGCAAGCATTAGAACCGTCATCATGCCATCAAGTAAGGGTTAAACAAAGGACTTAACATGGATATTATTACTAATAATAATGATATACTTGTTATGTATAGATGTCTCAACGATGTTTCGTCGTTAGCCGATCTAACGCCGAGAGCGACATCAAATCAAGATAGCACCGAGGAGTATGTCATACCATCAGCCGAGGACCACAATGATTTCTTGAATAGTCTAATGAGGGTTGCTTTAAGGGAACATCAATGGAAGGGATCTAGGGATATCATTGAGAGATTCCTTGAGTTGCATCCTCATGAGTTTGAGGGAACTGAAAACTTTGGGAAAGTCGAGAAGTGGGCGGAGATGGAAGAGGTCTTTGAAAAAATGTAGTGTGCGGAAGGACTAAAGATCACTTACGCCATCAATTGTCTCACGAGCGATGCTAAGGACTGGTGGAAAGCCACCAAGAGTACTAAATTCGCAAAAATTGATATTGTCTTGTGGAAAGACTTTAAGGAGACCTTCGAAGCACGTTATTTGCATCAATGACAAAAGGGTCGAATGTAGGAGGAATTCTTGCAGCTAAAGCATACCTGATCAAGTTCCTATAGTTCGAAAGGTATTTTAAGTTGGACAAAAATGAAAAATCCAAAACAAAAGATTTGTCAATGAACTACATCTTGGATTGAGGGCCAAGTCATGAGCAGGAACTGTAAAACCATGGAGGATGCCACTAAACTTGCTTCAGAGTTGAAGATGGAGCACAAGGGATGGCTAAAGACTCAAAGGGAGAAGTCTATGGTTTGCTCACCAAATCGGGATAAGGATGAATGGGATGATAGGAGACAAGACAAAGCTCTTGATGGAAGGGATCACCACCGGGATGAATGTTCTAGACGAGAGACGTTCTAGACCATACACACCACATGAAGCGCATCAGCAATAATAAGATGATAGGAAAGTTTGCCCTCATTGTCAAAATTATCATTTTGGTGAATGCCGTCATAAGACAAGTGTGTGTCTTAATTGCACGTAGCATAACCACTTTATTATAGATTGCCCGGATCAAAGGAAGAGAGATCAAGATGGTCTAGGAGCAAGGCCCTCCTAACCTAGCACTAGGAGGGTATATGGTATGATGTTGAACCTGAACGACACATCTATGACACTTTAGGTACACTCCTCGAACTCCACTAATAGACTAGAGATAGGGTTTATTTCAAAGGAGGTTATTCTAAAAGAGGTGATAAAATATTATTGTGTAAACAAATGAAATTTTAGACATTAGGTTGATAGATGTTCAAGATGGAATTCAAGGACGAAGTCATTTGTAAGGAAGTTATTATGTAACGTCCAGTGATTTCAAATAATGAAATAGGATCCAACATGAGCAGTGTCCAATCAAGACATTGGTCGTGTTGCACTCACCAAAGAAACAAATCGGGATGGGAAAGAAAATGTCCAACACGGACCGTGTCCAATATGGTCGCGGGCCACGTTGCTTTATAGCCACCGATGAGGTTTATGGAAGAACACATATCGTGTTCAAATGGGACACATGCCATGTCGACTTCGTGTGATGGAGTCTTGGCCCAAAGAAACATATATTATGACTTTGAATCCATCTTAAACTACCTAGGGCTCCTCTATATAAACCTAAGACCACGAGATTTTTGCCACAATCCATTATTTCTCTCGCAAGTCTCTCTCTCCCCCTATTCCTTAGTGTGGATTGGAACCCCAGAAGGTACCAGACATAGGAAAAAGACGTATCACACGTGAGGAACTCGAAGAACAGTAGAGGATAAAGAGGAAGAAGAAGATCGATCAACGAAAATCAAGGTATGCAATTAGGAGGATAAGCCTTAGGGCTTGTTTGAATTGTAGTATTAGAAGGAATTAGGTGGAAGATGTGTGGATGGAGCAAATTAAATAATATTTGGATAAGAAAATTATAAGGGTCGTAAGGGGTTTGGAGGGGTGACTCATACCTCCAAACTCCAAATATTGTATTCCACCAAATTGGTGGAATTAGGGGGATGAAACTTCTTAGGCAAACTACATCTTCGGATAACTTTTTTCTATATTATTGTATAATTATTTAATAATTATATTTGTTTAATTTTTATTCATTCACATTTATTTTTTCTCGGGCAAATTTTTCATCAAAATATTTTAAATTTATTGAGTAGCGTCATAATTTTTTTCCAAATTAATTATTTTTTATTCAATTTGAGATAACACAATTAGTTTTATGATCCAGTTTACTTTAGCATCTTAAAATATTGTCATTTGAACAATGTTTTTTTATTGGTGCAATGATAATATTAATTTTTTCACTTTTTTTATATTTATCTCTCATCTTCGATCTTATTTATCTTTATTTTTAAGAGAATAAAATGATAAACATATTGTGAAAGAGAAACANAATGATAATATTAATTTTTTCACTTTTTTTATATTTATCTCTCATCTTCGATCTTATTTATCTTTATTTTTAAGAGAATAAAATGATAAACATATTGTGAAAGAGAAACAAAATACATTAAGAGGGAAAAATATTAAAGATAAGAATTAAACATATAAAGAGATACAAATAATTATAAATATATAATATTATAATAAATCAAATAAATATATAATAATATTATATCCACTAAAGGGTCATAAATAATGATATATAATAAAATGTATAAATGACTTTTACTTAATTTATTCAAACATGACATGATTACCTCATCCATCACCATAAAATTTTATCCAAACATGAGTTTAATAATAATCCAACACCCCACCTTATACTCCACCATCTCATTCCACCACTCTATTTGTTAGTTCCCAAACAAAGTCTTAAAGTTAATCATATGTATATGATAGAGTAAATAATTTATATAAAGTATTTATGATGATTATAGTCCCTATGTGAAAGAATAATTGTGATAGTTAATAGTTAATAATAATCTGTGTTAATAAATAATGTGATGGAGATGAAAAGTGGCTGCCAGTAGAAGCATCAGGAGATAGGACACGGACTATGTCCAACTATGACGCGGACCGTGTCAGTGGTTAGTGATGCGAGCAAAAATATACATGTTGCACGCATCTATTTCATGTCATTTTTAGGTATTTAGTATAGGTTTATTTATCATTTTAGTATTTTATTCTTTATATTTTGCCTATGAGTCAGAAACTACCAATATGTTGTCTCTTATATGATTTTCAGGTGAAAGAACCTCAAAACTGCGCAAAATCTGGAATAAGTATTGAAGGGCCGAAGTCTTGCGGAAACAAACTGCAACTCGGGCCGTTTTGTACCCAAAACGCTCCGTGTCCTACCTGTATAAGCTCGGACCATGTTTTTCAACGCAGATTGTTTTCATCAGCCACGTCGCGCCACGTCAGATGATATCCACGCAAACACGATTGATCAAGCCACTGAGAAGATGCCACGTGTCAGCTGTGATGTCAACACGCCCGTGTTCGTTTCCAACTGGGAATACAAGTCCACGTCAGCACAACTCGGGCCGTTTTATAGGAACTCGGGCCGTGTTGTCTCTATACAAAGTCGGTTCGCGGATCAAATGACTCGTGAAGATTCCCTCTATTCTAAAATTTAATATTTAATCTAAACCGTACGATCTAGGGTCTTCATGTCTACCTTTTGCCTATAAATAAGATCCCATGTAA
>LTAE01012325.1:0-13992 GCA_001647135.1 Pontederia paniculata
AGAGAGAGAGAGAGAGAGAGAGAGAGAGAGAGAGATTCTGTTCTTTCCTCTTGTTGGAACATCATTATGTTCTCTTTGGAATTTGGATAATATTTGACTAAGGTGTAAAAATGAAAATACGTCTTTACCCATGTCCTTAAACACGCTATTTTAAATCGTCAATTAATTAATAGTGGACAAAATTATCATCATGGAATCTTATATTATTTTCCAAATACCCAATCTAACGAACCAAATCGTGATGTCTTCATGATTTAATCTTATTGAAGGCCCATTTCATTAAGCTACAATTGTAAAAAAGAGACCACCCAACTTTAAAAATTATTATTATCTTTATTAAAAAACAAATATAAGAATATTAAGGTTTATTTATCTTCGTTTCTTTATACTTGATAAAATATTTTTCTTTGCTAAGCCAAGATTTTATAGGACTTGTTTCCATGCTCCCAATGTCAAAGGAGTCTCCATCCAACACGTAAAAAATGTTCTCATATAAGTTAACGTTAAGCTTTGTGAATTAAGCATTAGCAAACAGTGTAGATAGGCAGTGTAATGTAAAATATGTACTCGTGTAAGGTAAATAAAAGTTGTATGCCCTTTACTTTTCCCTTTTTTGTTAACTGAAGATAATACAACCTACATTATTATTTTCTCTACAAACCCAAACCTTCAATAAAATGTTTGGGCAGTTGCCTCCCTTGTTGGTCTTGTCGACACTACACCAGGTTTAGCTTTAGTGTTAATCCAGTCAGTCTCTCTAGTCCTATAATTCTCTGTTAAATGTCTAAATTGTTTGCTATTGTCAGCATACAAAAAGGAAGGTCTCCCCTTGCCCTCAAAACCTGCTCCTCCAGTTTCACTAGGTTTGATGTAATTTTTCCTAGCAGCCTCCGTTTTTTCATCTCCACCCCAACCAGAAGAACTGGTACTCAAAGAGGAGTCCGATGCCCTGTATGAGTCCGATGCCTCCCCACTGTCGAATGTATCCGAAGAATGCCTCAAGCTCCAAGGAGAATCAATCGTGCCGTCAGAGTCTTCCGAGGCTCCCAATGGGCTACAGCTCGACTCATCACTGGTTGTGGATCCCTTTGTGCTATCAGTGCTAGAACCTCCATCTGAACTGCTAAAAAGGGAAGAACTGTCGGAGTGTCTTCCGTCAAACAGGAAAGATGCCTGAGAATTTGCAGGATCGTAAACATTTCTTTGACGCAAGTTGTGCTGACTTAAAGAAACTGATGGACTACTCTGTCGTGACTCCAGGTTTGGTTTCCCCTTGTCTTCCTTGTTTCTGGTCCTGCTTCCTTTCAGTACCTCATAGGTTCTTGCTTTCCTTACCAACCTTGGTGCACGTGGCGAATACCTAATCGAGAAGTATTAATGGAATTGTTAAGTTTAAGGTAAAAGGAGTTGAAATCTCCATTGCATGAGATTTACCTTGCATAAAAGAGAATGTATGCATTCATTGACAAGACTTCCGTGAGCTCCACAGGTTTTACCTGCAAAAACGAAATATCTGAGTCAAACATATAACAAAAAATAGAGATGATTACTGCCGAGTACTTCACTAGTCAAATCATTCAAGATTGGCATGAAGACAGCCACAAGTAATATTAGAAAAGATGTATTATGGCAACAAGAGGACATTCGTTAGCTTGAACATGCATTGAACATGGAAAAAAAAAATACCCTGGGAATTCAGTTTAAATGGGTTGAAGATGGGTATCTACAAGGTCAACCAAGATATAGTATAGCAACAAGGTCATCGCCAAATCTAAGAATATAAATTCAAACCTAGACTTCTGTGAGAACTATCAAGAGAACTGGTGATATGTATATATAGTTGTCACCAAAGGTAAACTATTCATCATAACTTCAGAAAAACAATTTTTCATGGAATAGATAATTTGGTCAAATATGTACATGTTATCTATGCATAATCTTTATTAGTATTTAATTAAATAAATGTAAACTACATTTACAAATACTGAACAACTTTTAAGTGGATTAACATGGAAAAATTGTAATACCTTGCTGTCATCAATTTTGTACCACTTCCCTTGATTATCCTTCACATAGCATACATAATGACCAGAGGAGGTGGAATTCATCTCATCAATATGAACTACCACAGCATAGAGACCATAAATAGGGGTATTGTCATCTGTTTCATGCATATAAGGAGCTAAATTCAACAATTGATCGAACCGAACAACTTTGTTCAGCTTCCCAAATTTACCAGACTGCAAAAAGAACATGCAACTTAAACTCAGAATTATTTGGTTAGAATCAGAAAAACAACAGGTCACCAACTACAACCAGAAAAAATCACAAGATTAAGATACAATTAACAAGAAGCTAAATGAATCAAGTAAACTAATTTTATTGACTTTACCTGAAATCGCTTCAATGCTATGGTAAGGACATTTGGAGCCTCTGATATTTTCAATGACTTGTGTGCTCGCTCATAGGATTTGCATCTGTCAGGAATAAAAGTATTTGGAAGAAGGAATGAGAACCCTGAACAAGAAGTGGTTAACACTAGAGCTTACATTATGTTGAAAGAACATCAAAGTATGTGCATAGGTACCACAAAAGGATATGATTTGGGAGTTAATAGCAACAAACCCTAATTATCAGATACAACTCTTCATCCCATAAGCATAAGCACGGAACAAAAATGCACAAAGATAGCAATTTGTATAAAATACATTATTCTCAGAAGGAATGATATTCTTTGAGATTAACAGTCAGGTTCTACGAACTAATTGTTTTGATCTGACTATTTGGATAGAGCAAATTTATTTGTTTTGAGAGGAACATCATCACTGAGCAAATGGACAGTAACAAGATTCAAGATACAGTTTAAGGCATCTGTTTGAACATCCTAGCAGAATAACTGAATACAGCATTGTAGCGAATGGTGAACATGCAGTTCGTATTATAGCATGTCCACTGAACATGCAGTTTGAATTTCTTTTTTCAGAGAAGTTTGAATTTATTATTTAATTGAAGATCATGGCAAAAGGATTACTCCTTTGGAGTCTAGAATTTATTATTTAAATAGGAATATCACTGAGAAAATGGAAATTGACAAGATTGAAGTTGCAGTTTTAGGCATCTTATTCAAACATCCTAACAGAATAAGGGTAAAGGTTCCTCTAGGAGACTGCCAGTCTACAAGAAGCTGGCAGAGGTTTAGCAATTGGACTGTGAGTATCACATTGTAAAGAATGGTAAACATGAAGTTTGGATTTTCTATTAATAGAAGATTTTGCAAAAAGATTACCTTTTTTAGTCAGTTTCAAAACATCGACAAAAAACAACCAGTTCCAATAGTCATATCATAAAGAAGCTCTCCCTATTTTTAAAATGAAAAAAACTTATTCCCTTTGACCAAGAAACTAAAAATAAAAAAAGCTTGCTGTTTTGCTTCTCTTGACTTGAAGTACAGGCCAGAAAGGGGTTACATTTGCAAAAATGTACAATTAAATTAAGGTACACATATAGCAAAAAAAGAAGAAAACAGACTATGCAGAGATGCTACAAGATACCTGTTGCATTTATATTTGTTTTCTCCATCTAAAGTTTCTATTGATGTAAAACGTTCAAGTGCTTCTTCTATGCTATCAATGTCACCATCAATCTCAACAGCAAGGTCCATCATTCGTTCAGATCGCTCTGACTTGCCCTTGCACCTCCCGCATTTTATCTGTATTCCTCAATTATTAATAATTTTATCAAATTCCTTGGTAGCCAGAAGCAAGTTCCTGATGTATTCTTTATCGAAGGGCACAGCACAAGAAGTGGCTTTTTTTGGAAGAGATATGAAATGACTTAATAAATAAAAGTACCTTGGATTTCAAATAACCACCAAAAGTCTGCTGAATAAGTGTCGTCTCTTCAGCTAAAGGTTCACCTGGTCTTGCTCCTGTTTCCTTTAGGCATACTGATTGCATGGCATCAATTGCATACCTACCAGCATAGGAGGAAACAATGATATACCAGGGAAAAATCATTGCATTCTGATTTGATCCAACTGCATCCATATCTACTTTCAGGGCTATACAACATCAAAACTCACCTTAGGAACTCATGGGCATCTTCTTGTTTTCCTCGACCAAAGCTGCTACCAATATCTTCCAAGTGTGACAATATGCCAATGGGGGACAATGGAGATATCCCTTTCTTTGAACTCATAAAAAGGCGTTCAAGCTCACATGTAAAGCACCACTCTTTCTTTGGACCTAAAAATGATTGTACAAAGTAAGATCAGAGTGTTTTTTTATATATAACTTAAAAGCAAGAGTAATGGAACTGAAAAATCGAATTATTAGCTTAAGAAGACATACATGTTCTGGAATGAAGTCCTTCATAAAGGTACGTTGTAAGAGGACGAGTAAATGACAAACACTGTAGCACAACATTTGCGTAGCAGCTGCAAGTTTAAAGAAAAATATGAAGACATAAGAAAATGTAGTTGAACAACCATGCATTTGATCGCTTCAAACCTTGGCCCTTCTATTGTGACAAACAGGACGTATTCGTACCCTTGAACTATAGCATCATTACCAAATACACTAACATACTATGTAGTAAGGGTGTTAGATAGGAAAGTTAAGTTTCCCTCTCAATTCCAGTGGACTGATGCCATGTGTCTCAGAAAGTTAAACCAGCAGCCCAAAAGTCATAAATGGACGAGAATGTTAAGTGGGATTAAATAAAAATCTAATTGCATGTCCTAGTGAATATAAAAGAAAATAACACAAAGGAAGAAAAATTATGGCAACAGAGAGAGATTGAAGTAATGAAGGAAATGAACAAAAAGAGAAAAATAAAATCAATTTATGAGATGCTATTTTCACTTACCTATTGCCGCAGTTGGTAAGGCCACAAGGATAATATCCCACCTTATTATTGCAAAGTTTGACAAAAATGTCATATGGGAAAAGCATCTGCAGGAACAAAAAAGTATCAAGTGAGAATCAGATCTCTTATAAATCTAAGCAGGTTGTATCTGTCAAATCCATAGGACAATACACATCGTTTAAGTGTGCGTCTTCACACTTGTGTTACTAAGTTGTTATTTGATAGATAACTTACTAATTCTGATGAATATTCCCTGGAAATTTTTGAAGCAGGAAGCTGGGTACCAATTTGATTCACAGATAATGGCATACCATTGAAGCCAGAACTATCGATGCTAGTAGATCGGATGGATGTACGGGCAACCTCTGAAGATTTATGAAATACAGTAGAACGAACACCATCAGACGAGAATTGATTGGAACCTGAAGCAGATGATGATCTCGATATTTTCTTATTCCGCAACAACATATCATTCAATGATTCAACAGCAACTGCATCTGAATCATTGGCATCAAAAACCAGCTTTTCCGTGCGTTCCAGCTGAGATGTACTTTTTGACACTCTAGATGCAGTAGACATTTTAGTTTCAAAATCAGAGGAAATAACACCAACTGAACCATGAGCCTTAATAGTATTCTCCTCTGAAACTCCAGTACCAACAACAGGAATTGGATCTTTTGTGGTTTTATCACCACTAACATCAACTGCTATTCTGACACTAGTAGAAGAGCTACCAGATGATGATTTTCCAAATCCAGCATCCTCAGAAATTAGTGGTTCCACACTTGCAGAAGCATCAGAAGTAGCTCTACTTAGGGAAGGTGTTAGTCCTTCATATGCAGATGCATTGATGCCAGTATGAGAATCCTTCTCTTTCAAAGAAGCATAATTAGAAATCTTATCCCTTGGTGCATTACCTTCATCCAAAGCATCAGGCAAAATGGATGCTGTAGCTCCTTCCGAGAGGTTCTTGGTTATCTTGGGATTTAACAATTCTTCAGGTGCTGCACTTGGAGGATAGCATTCATCCTTATGACCTTGTCTCCAATGAATGATCTGGCACTTTCCTGAGCTGCAATAAACCAGAAGTATGAATATTTTAGAGGAAGAAATATGTATCTGAACTGGAGAACATACAGAAAAGTGTTTTTTTTAAATGTGTAGCATAACAATCCCACTACCAAGCATATGTTATTTGATCCTTCTGAGTCAACTTCATATCATTCCTATCAATATTTACTTCTAGAAATCCATGATATCTGCAATGATCAAGACAAACACAGGGCACTTGTGTTTTTTTCACCGTATAAGTCTTTTAATCTCCACATGCCACAAAATTCCATGCTGGCAAGTTATGCAAGAACTAGCTCAGTCATGGATGAGCACCTACAACCAGGTTTTAGTTTCTTTTTTTCCTTATCTATTTATGTATTTTGAGAGAGGAAGGTTTTAGTTCTTGGTTCATGTGTGTTAAGCATAGTGCATTGAGGAAGAAATTTTGTTCGTTTCAGTAAATCGTTAAAGCACTCAAATAATTCTGCAATGGATCTAGTACCTAATACCTTTCATGATAAATTTTGTTTCATTGATATCATACTTTAGTAGCAGACACTGAAGCATGCGATTCTAGTAGACGGTATATATATCTATATATATATATATATATATATATAATACTGCATAATGGTTAGCCCATATCTATCCCCTTTTAACTGAAAGATGATGATTTTGATCCTTCATAATAAAGACTTCATTCCATTTCTTTCTATTGGTTGTTTCAACAAAAGGAAATGTTAGTCTAGCAATTTTATGTTCCAGATTGGTGCGATAAAATCTAGAAAGAAATCTTAAGAACTATATTTATTATTTAAAGCCAACCTTCTTTGGTAAAAGTTGTTTGAACCGAAGGTCTCTGTACCAGCCTGGATTGAAAGAAACTATAAACCCAAGCATTCAAATTTATAAGGAGGTAGCATGCTATCCACAATAAATGACTTCTCAGACGAGAGGCATATACATAGTTATTATAAAGTGCATGCAAAGATACCTAAACAGTCTTCCTGTTCCATATCATTCTCATATGCATAATTTGTAATGCTCTACCATGAAAAACTGGCAATCAATCAATCAAAGCTCAACTAGTCAAGATATATTTTTTATCCAGACACATTTATAGCAATTGGATCTCAGCAATCTCTAACAACAAACTATAAGTAAAAATTTAGCTCTACTAAAAGTAAGGATACTTCCAAATTCCCCCTCAAACATAGGTCAAATCTTCAAGAACTCTCCTTTATGTATATGTTTTACTTCTTTGCTAAAAACTACTGGCAAACAGCAGCATCCACACCAACATTCCCAATGTTGTTAACTCCGAAGAATCTAATTACAAATGTTTTCCACCATTAAAAGCTATCGAGAATTATGGGCGAACCATAGCTTGAGATATCGAAGCCTACTTTCTCTATAAGAAGTCCAAAATTTTCGAGGGTTCTACATCAATAGTGATTATCCTGTTTAACATACAGAAACCAAATTTCACGCTAGAAACTTTTTTTTTTACAAAATTGTCATAATTCAAGGCGCGCTTACCAGTATCTGACGGCCTTGCACCTGGCACACCTAGCAGTTGCGGGGCTGGAGCACGAGGCGCACACCAGAGGCGGGGGAGGGGGCGGTGCCTTGGCCACCGCCACGGCAGCAGGGCGCGGTGCAGCCGAGGCAAAGGCCGGGGCCGCTGGGGCCGTCGGTACGAAGATGAACGCCGCCTCCCTCTCCGCGCGCTGCTCCTCCACCGCTGCTAGCAGCATCAGGCGCCGGACCTCCTCCTTCCTGGCCGCCTCCTTCCGCCATCGGCTTCGAATGAGGAGGGCGAGGAGGAGGAGCAGCAGTGCCACCCCTAAATCGACTCCTATGAGCATTTATTAGCCGCCGCTCGCCCGCCGGCAGCTTCCGATCTCCTCCGACCTCTGCCACTCCGGAATCCGGTCATAGATCCACCCGGCGGCCGCCTCAGTCCGGCGCGTCACCGAGACCCAACGAAACGATCCGAAACCACGCGGATTTGTCGATTGGAGTTCGCGGCAGCTTCTTCGTATTTTTTCTTCTTCTTCTTCTTCTTCTTCTACTCGTTGCTGGTGCACGATAAGACGCGGTCGCTGGTGATGCCGCCGAGGAAGAGAGAGAAAAGTTTTTTTCGAGTTCGGAGCAGGAGAATATAAAAGGGATGACCAAGAGAATATTAGGTATGATGTCTCACAGAACTTTATGTTATCCTTGTCCCATCAGAAATGGTAATAGCAAAATAATATGGAAATAAATATTACCTTCTCTTTCTGATATCTTGCAGTAAATTATTGATTCGACAGAATATTAAGGTTGGGGAAAATAATATTAATGCACATAAAGTTTGGGGTTGCTAGGTTTGCAGTAATATGGTAAACATAATATTTCTCCGACAAATAATACTATCAATGATATTTTATAATATTTGTTCTTTTCCTTTCCAAGTTTGTGAATATTTTGGTTCCTTAAAAACTGGACTGCTATATTTGTTTTATACATTCATAAATATTGTAAGCAATTTGTCACTTATTTTCTTGACATAAACTTTGTTCTTAGTAAATAACAATCAAATAAATAAAAGATTTCCATAAAAAAGGAAAATATTAAATTAAAAAAGGGATTAAAAAAATAGAAAATACTTTTGTAAAGTTTAATATCAATAATAAAAAATATAATTATTTTTAATAAAAAATTAGATAATAAATTATTTTTTAGTTGGATCATATATTTAAATAAAAGGAAGGACAGGACTTTTGGGAGGACATTGGGCTCCCCCGAAAAAACTTTGACTACTGTATTTATAAGTGTAAAGATTGCGGAAGTATATATAATATTTCGTAAGTGCTAAATATCTTTTATCGAGAGGTATAGGATGTTATACATATATATATATATATATATATATATCATCGATGTTTAAAATTATTAATATTTAATTAATTTGATATTCGAACGAGTGCGACTGTAATAAACTTCAGTTAAAATGATATCTCTAAAATTCGAATTCAGGATTATTATTATTTTTACTTTCATAATATTGCTTCGCTAATTAAATGTGTATTATCAGAATTTGTTGTATAAAACTTTGTTACCACAATTATTAGTAAAGTAAATAATAATTTCGGTACAAGTGGAGTTGGTTAACATTAAGTTGTTCTAGGCGTGGAGCAGACGCACTACACAGGGAGCGTGGGAGACGATTGGAGGAATGGGAAAGGAATTTAATTCTTCCTTCTCCTTCTCATCCTCTCTCTCTCTCTCTCCAATTAGACCTCGAAATATGTGAAAGATTCATTTAACACCCTCGACATAAAGTTTATTTCAAAACCAGTCCTTGCTCCTCGCCGTAGATCTCCCGGCGTTAACTTACTTCGCCGGTTATGACCGTTATCTTGGACGGACGTCCATCCGACCGTCCGTTCTTTCCCGCCGGCGCTCTTTTGCTTCTTGGAAATGCCTCGCATAAAGCTATTTATGCCTAAATCAATTTTAATTAGTATAATCAATTAATATAATTGTGATATTTTAGATGAAAGTTAATAAATTTGAATACGATTTAAAAAAAACAAAATTTTATTTTAATTTTTTATTACTAATTCGTCTCGACTAATTATCCAAAAAAAAATATGTGCACGGTGTGTCGTCAACGCGGCCGCAATTATGTGACGTGGACGGGGCATTTCGATTTGAACGGTCGGATTCGTCCTCGTGCACCAAACGAAATGATAAGGACCGTCGGATCGTGCTGGCGTCAGCTACGTTGGCGCGTGCGGGACATGTGGACGGGTCGCCTCCACGTGGATCCACGTTCGTCCCGTGACTTCCGACATCAACACCAGAACCGATATCACGTGCAAGGCACGTGCCTTTTACTTTAATAGGTAATTAATAGTACAAATAAATCAAGAATTAATAAATGCAGGGTTATTCTGCTCCTTATGAGCTATTGATTCGTTGTTCAATGGTTGATGATACTATTTGATATTAATAAAAATATTTGAGGAGGATTGTAATCCAATTATTAATTACGAATCTGATCCATAAAGTTTCATATTTTTAGGACCATTTGATTATGAAATAAATAAGCACATATTTTTTATTCTTAAAATATAATTAAATGTTTATAAAAAAATATAATTTTTTTAATTTTTTTAAAGATTATTTTAGAAAATCATAAAATTATTAACTATTTCATATTTACTATAATTGTTATTCTTCTAAAATAAAGAAATATATTATATTCCATCATTTTTGTTTTGTTTTAATAAATGTGTTATTATATTTTTTATATCATTTGTTATAATGATCAATCGTAAATTATTTGTAATTAGGAATTTAATTAATTTATACTATGTGATATAAATAATATTATATTATATGACATTATTAATTACTTTGGTTTTTATTAATTAATCAAATAATGATTAGTTACTATATTATACTAATTAGTAAATAATTTAATTTATAAATAAAAGAAATAAATGCTAATTCGTTAACAAATATTATTATTATTATTTATTAATATTATATATTTTAAATAAATTTAAATATAATAAAACATTTTTATTCATATTAATTTAAATTTTAGATGGAATAAAAATAATAAAAATATACACAAGAATATTTATTATTTGTATATATTTCTCTTATATTTATTCTCCAACCAAACGACCTAAGATAAGAATGAAAGAAAATCTATCATAATTTTTTTTTAAAAAATAGAATAAACTTATTTTAACGATTTCTTTTAATTTTTAACAAAATTCACATCAAAATGTCAATTTTCAGTGTTAGTTAGATATTTAGAAGTTTTCTTAATTTTTATTATTTTAATTCCACACAAGAAAGTTAAAATAAATATACTAAAACAATAATATTTTCAGGTTTCAGTACGGTGATAAACCAAAATGTATTTTTTTCTTATTTTACTGTAACATTATTTCAACTCGCCAATTTGTCATCGACCATGTTGGTGCTTTGGTGATAAGTCAATTTGCCATGAGCTTTAAAAAAAAGGAAAATAAATTACTATATACTTTTTGACAATATTATTTTTCAATGTGCAATGGTGTAGCTGTATCTCAAAAATATACTTCTAAACAATTTACTTTCTTACTTAGACTTTTCTTGTATAACCCATTCAAACATTTGTCAATGTCATATTTCCTTTTGTTTCTTTTATTTTATTTGTCATGTCGCTATAACTTGAAAAGCTATTAGACAAACATAATAATAATAATAATAATAATAATAATAATAGTAATAATAATAATAATAATAATAATAATAATAATAATAATAATAATAATAATAATAATAATAATAATAATAATAGCAGCAGCAGCAGCAGCTAGTAGTAGTAGTAATCAACTATTCCTTAATCAAAAGAAAATTTGATTGAAATTCATTTAACCGATATCCAAATTTCATAGAAGTAGTCCCGAAATTTATTTTCTAGCTTTAATTATTCCAGGATCTAATCAAAAGTCCTCGGTCATGATATATCAAAATAGGTCTTCTTCGTTAGAAACAGAAAACAAGGACCAAATCCTTGGTGTTGACTACATCAAAAAAGTGTTCTACAAACTCCAAAAGGATTTATTGCTTGATTAGGATTTAGGCGTTAGACCACATATGAATCCAGTGAAACTTCCACACTCAATTTGTAAAGTTGCCTGAATTGATTTAGCATAAATTAATAGGAAAATATTTTCCTATTGATCTTTTTATAATTGTTTTAAAGGATAAGAAACATAAAAAAGTAAAAAAAAGTAATATTGTCGACAAAGATATTTGAAAAAAAAAACATAACATAAAAATGTGGCGTGAACCGCTTCGAGGCTGTGGAATATCACGCCCTTATTCAATCATATCATTTACTTGATTTTTTTTAAAATATTGATTTGAACTTTTAATCGCTATAAAATATATAAATATCCCAATTAGGATGAAAGTTCTATATGAATTATTTATACATTATTTGGGGATTTCTTAAATAAAAAAAACATAGCATTCTTTTAGATCCTGGAGTTTTGTTTATTTAAGTTTATGATAGTATTAAGCAATATTTTATTTTATTAAATGACGAGAATATCATGATTTATACTTTAATAAATGTCAGCATATATAATTTTATTAACATTTATTTATATAATTTGCATGCTCAAATAAGTCTGTATATGTTACAATGTATTTAAATATATTAAATATTTTATATAGTATTAAATTGAAAAATAGCTCCACAAACTTTTTAAAGTCTTTCTATATCTAGAACCTCTAAAAATTTTCAACCCAGTCGGATCATATTTTATCTACACAATAATTTCATTATGATAAAAGACACATGTGTAACCTTTGAAGTATATATAGACATTGGCTCATATAATATGATTTGAATTCTATTAAAATATAAAAATTGATAATTTCTATTGTATTTAATCAACGATTATTGGGATTGGGTGCAAGTTTCGAATTCAATTATGTATCTAAAAAATTTCGCTAAAAATTAGATCTATATAGTTAGACATGCAGTCTGAAATGATACAAATTAGTCATAATAAAATTTTAAAATTATCATAATAATAAAAATATTTATTTAAATTAAATTAGTTAAATATTAATTATTTGAAATGCTAATGATTACAAAAAATAATGTGCATAATGACTCTCTTTTAGCCCGCAAGGAATTTGTGCCCTTGTTTTTTATATATCCTATATATAATGACAAAGGAACTAAATCCAAATTCTATTAAAGTAGGTCCAACTTCACCGTGGAAAATTCGGATATACTTAAGTTTTATATACTAGCTGTTAATAACGAATTGCAAATAGCTATTAACGATAGCGAGATAATTATTAAATTTAATAAAAATATTTGACAAATATAATGTTTGAACCAATCAATAAATATAAAATGACTATAAAAGATATAAAAAATATTTAATAAATTATATTAATAGATATGTCGTAAATTTAATAATATATTTTTATTTTAACTATCTTAATATTAATAAATAATAATAAAATAAATAGTTGATCAAATAATTTATAAGTTAATAAAATAATACTAAATAATAAAGTGATAATCTACTATAACATAATAAATATATCATATAATTAGAATTAATATTGAAATATTTTGATAGTGTATCTGAAAATAAATTTTAATATGTTTGTCGCTATGCTAGATATTGATCTATCAAGCGTCTCAAGACGCTGAATTTCAATCACTTGTATTATTAATTATGGTTACCAAATATTTAAATAACATATTAATTTGATTACTATGTTAGACCGACGTTATTTTAAAGGCATGTCAAATAGAACTTTATTATATATGAAATATCAAAGATAAAAATTTCTTAAACTTGACGAACACAACATAAAACAAACTCAAAATTTGATAATAACAATAATAATAATTAACGTTATAAATCAATGCGTGGATCCATGCAATCGCCTGATTACTTCCAAAGAAAACGAAAAGTAACAAACAACACACACATCAACCGGAAAATAAAATAACACACAAGACACGAAGGCAAACGATTTATTCTGTCCTTTCATAAGACCATCAATATTTATTTTATTGCTACTGAGAAGGACTTGGAACAACTTTGCACATCATAGTCTTTTGAAGCTTCTAAACGCCATTGACAAGGCATTTAAGCAACATGACTTCATTACAAACAAAGTTTTCTAAAACAAAGACACAATATTCTTTTAAAACGAAGTCATGCTTTTAACGCTTAACATTCACTACTCGTTCAACTTTGTTAAAATGATAAAATTCTTTTACGAAAAGCAAAGCAAATGGAGTTGTAACTTTTCCACCAAACAACAGTACTTCTGAACTTTCCAGTTGCATGTCTTATGAAACATGGCACTGTTACAGACAGCGGACTCTAATTTAAGTGCTATATATGTATTATATAGTAAAGGAGACAAGAGGCCGACACCTTGAACTCTTGTGCGTTAATATCTCTGTCCTATTTCAGCTGCGGAACTGGACTTGAAGTTTGCTGAAATCTCTCTCTCTCTCTCTCTCTCTCTCTCTCTCTC
>LTAE01012326.1:0-13990 GCA_001647135.1 Pontederia paniculata
GAGACCAAGTGACATGTATGTCATAATACACATACCTTCTCCTCTCCCTCACCTTGCACTATAAAAGGGACCCCCAATGCTAGTGCATGGTAAGATGATCATGAGCAAAAGTTTGTCTTTTGATATTATTCTTTATCTAAGGCATTTGAGTTGTGGCATAGTGTTCTAAGTCCACGTGATTTAGTTCCCGACGACGAGGACAAGCCGACGTGCTGTCAGTGTTCGTGGAAGAATTTCTTTCGGCTCCGACGACCTCCGTTTCCACTGCAAGAGGTATTCCGTATATCTCGTTTATAGTTGAATTATACGTGTTATAATTCCTACATATGAATTATTTACCCTGCAGCATAATCAAATAAACATTATGTAAACTAGAGAATAGAAGCACCAGTGGAGTATTTAACATACCATAGAAACAATATGTGCATAAAAGTACATGTCCAAGACCAGAAAATATATCTTAGGGGTTTAAGGCAATAATTGTACAGGGAAAGTAAACAACAGATACTGAACATACGAGGTCAAAGGATCACCACGGAAACATGAAAGACGTTTGATTGTTGATAACAAATACTAGCCATTATCAACAATAATATCTAACCACAAATACTATGGAGGAATGTTACTAACTGGTGCCATAACAAGGCAGAGGAATGAACTATTACTTAGTACAATTTATCCTCTAGATTATTCGTAATTAACAGTCTCTCATATTTCATATTGTTCATAGCTCTTGAGCAGCTGCGTGCAGCCGGCCAAGGGAATATCTTTGGCAAAACCAAGTGAGTTGGCAAATCTGGAGTCTGATGAAATACCATTGTTGTGAGTGAGAACAACACGAGCTCTCTCACGACCTTGGACAACAGTTTGGCATCCACTTTCTGGGCTACTAATGAGAACAGCCTCGCAGATGTCATCCCCATGTTCACCTGCGACTGGTATGTTGTAGGTACCACTATGGTCTGTAACACCCTCAACGTTGCAAGTCCTTGCACCACTATATGATCTACATTCCACGCTCACTTTTGCACCTGTTTTACAAAAATTAAATTATGCTGAAGGAAATGTATATCAGTCATTTTATGCAGCTTCATGCACAAACAGTATAGATGAAACAAGATATAAAGAATAGAATGAGGCATGAGAGCTTCAATAAAATTAAAAGATTTTTTTAAAGTTTTTGATGATTCATCATCTCTGGTTCATTAAATGGATTTTTTTCTTTATATCTATCTAATATCTTCTATCTATCATTAAAGCTTTCTAATTATACTCAGCCACTTCGTTCAGAGTATTCACAAATGCTTTGAACTAATAATTTTTCAATCCTTAAAGCATTCTAGTTATACTCAGCCACTTCGTTCAGAGTATTCACTTCTATCTATCATTAAAGCTTTCTAGTTATACTCAGCCACTTCCTTATCCATTGTCATGCAAAGTCCTATTTAAACCTTGCAACATATGTTATGTCATACAAAGATGTCGTGCATATCAAGCTTAACATACAAAGGTAACCGATCCACACGTATATCTCAAGAACACTGACTCATACTCACATGTGTGGTTTAACAAAATGCATGCCGTGAATCCAGGCATGTCCAAAGACATGACCTTGGAACAGATTATTTTCTTCGACATCATAACAATCAGCACAAGCTTTTGCCTGCATCTATAGTTTTTTTTTTTTTTTTGCCCCATCTTTGCATATTTGAACCACAAAAAAATTCCCACAAGTGCAAGTGAAAATAATACTACTTTTGAAGAACACTCCCAAATAAAANTAGTTTTTTTTTTTTTTTTGCCTCATCTTTGCATATTTGAACCACAAAAAAATTCCCACAAGTGCAAGTGAAAATAATACTACTTTTGAAGAACACTCCCAAATAAAAAAATTCCATTTTGCAGCATTCGAAGGAAAAAAAAAAAGATGAGATTTTTCCATCATTCCCCAACCACATTCTTTATTGTAAATCCCAAAAACTACTAAAGGACCACGGAATCAGAAGATTTAATACTTCTCTCCCACTCTGGAATCTGGATATCTCGCCCTGAAAAAAATGGAGCCAATGGAATAGCCAGCAAAAAGAACAGAAGCCTCTAGGGAAATGGTAAGGCAGGCAAAAACGATATAACCTTTGATGTAGGTGGTGGCCGGAGTCTCGAACCCGGCACGGCAAGTGTCGCAGAACACGCGCCCTTGCACAACGAAGCGTTCGGCCTTTCCGGCGATCGTGCGGGCGTCGCAAGATAACGCAGCGAGGAAGAGAGCCGCCGAAATCACGGCGAAGACCGCCGCCGCAGACGACGAGATCTGGCGCTTCGCCATGGCCGCAGTCGACGAGACGAGAAGAAGAGCGAGAGAGGGAAACGAACACTGTGCTGTCGAGTGCGAGCGTACTAGTAAACAAAATTTAGCCTAGGCAACTTTAGATCTTTTTAGAATAAATTATGGCACTGATCCCGTCCCCAGAGGTGAGTCTAAGAACACGTTAGCTGCATTCAGTGGCAGTGGAGTGGAGGTGCTAAACATGAAAAGGATGGCCGTAAGTTTAGTAGGGTGATCCGATGAGGCGCCACATGAGGGTTATCATGGTGGCGGTGACGTAACCGCGACGCGATGTAACGGTTACGCCATTGAAAGCGGAGTTGGTGGTGGGATATGGAAGCGAGATCAGCGGCCGCAGATCCCAGGCGTTACGTGTGATCATTGTGATTGACTTTTCAAATTATTTTATTTATGTTTTTAATGAGTGTGTCAATTATTTTTTTATTTATAAATATAATTTATTTTCGAATATAAAGTTAATCTTATTTTTAATAAAAAACTAACTATTTATATTGAAACTAATTTTAATCATCGGATACATTAATTAATATGCATAAATTAAAAAGTAATTTACACACTCATTAAACTCTTTATTTATTTACAATTTTTTTTAATAAGGATTCAATAATTAGAAGAATAGCATATATCATTTTCTTCATCTTTATCAGCATCTTCGTTAATTATTACTTAAGAGTTTTTTAATAATACCTGAAAAATGAAGAAACGTAGTAGTATTTACAAATTTCCAGAAATTAAAAATAATAAAATGAGTTATTAGTATCTTTAATTATTTTTTTATAAAAAAATGATTATGTGAAATTATTTGATATTATTATTATTATTATTATTATTATTATTGTTAAATTGTATTTCCTCACTTTACTACTCAGAACCATGTAATAAATCCGAAGATAGGTAAAAATGTGATTAATCTTAGACATAGGTCTCAGTGCGTTCAAAGATTTGACATTTCCTCTTTTTCTTTCGCATTTTGTTGACTGATCTTATTAATCAATCATATGGTCAAGGTTATGTATGATGTGTAGCGCTCTCAAGAGAGTATTCTATCACGTGATAAGGTGTGCTTCCGAAGACGTTACACTTGACATTTTAATGGATCACCATGCAACCAATCGAGGAGTTGTAGAGTCGCGTTACTCACGTTATTCGTAAGAAGTGGCCTTCTTACATCATCTATAACATCTCCCATTTAATTGTTAAGCATTTTTTACATTTCTACTATTCATGTAGCATGAATTTAGAGATATAATCAACGATGGAGGTATATGTTTTTCCATGCTTACACATGAAGACACTCGTTAAATATATATCGTAAGTATTTCATTCACATCTTCTATATATTGAAGCTGGTTAAAGGTGCATTTTATACTCCAAGAGGTCCATGTACATATATTTTTAATTAATTCTTTTTGTCTTACTTTTTTGCAATTTGGCCTTTGGTATACAATTAAAATAATTTAACTTCACTGCCATAACTTTAAATGTAATAACTACGTTAACTACATTTCTTTTAATATTGATTTTTATTAATATCTAGTATCACAATTTTTTATTATATAAAAAATATGCATTTTTCTCTTACACATTTCCTCAATTTTGCAAGTTAAAATTTACATTTTTTATAATTCCGCCCGTTTAATAAAATTTATTTATGGTTAAGTATAATCTCATGATTTTTAACTATATAAAGTTATTAATGATATCATTTTAATATTTTTTTGAAAAATAAGATCTTCATAAAAATAATCTTAAAATTAATAAGTATATAGACTATTACTAATTTCACTTTTCAAACCATTAATCATCTAACATTTTATTAAATAATATATTTTTTCTCATAAACTTTTAATTTTGATACCATTAACTAAGTTTATCTAATGTTTTTGTGACATATATTACTAACGACACAATTATTGATAGGATTTAGAAAAATAAATATAAAAAAATTAATGTAAAAAAGGTATTTTTACATTGAACTTTTTTTTTTCTTTTATATATTATTGTAATAATTTTGTGAACACATTCAATTTTTTCTGGCTTTGCCATTGGATATAATATTAAAGTTTATTATTCATGAAACTTAATCTAACTCAAATATTTTTTAGTCTCATTAAACTAACATGTTTAAGAATATTCCTGCTAGAATTTTCTTTGTTAGAGAATCAAGTAATATATCATTTGTAGATTTGTGGGTTATCATCACTTCATTCATTTTCACTATATTATGTACACATTGATATTCGATCACAATATATTTTCCTTTAAAAATTTTTTCTCAGTTATCTATCAAGTTTATGTCAGTTTGATTATCATAGTACATTGTAATGATCCATTGAACAAATTGAGCTCTAGTTTTAAAATAAAATATCTTATCCATACTGCATGAGTAGTCGTCATACTATAGGTAATGTATTCAACTTCTTGTATATGTTTAACCAACACATTCTTATTCTTGCTTCCCCAAGAAACAACTACATCATCTAATAAAAACAATATTTGATATGGATTTTCTATAATCAATATCCCCTCCGAATTTTGTATTTGAATAATCTACAATTTCAAATGAATGTACTTGATATGTCAATTTTAGTACCTTTAAGATATTAAGTATCCTCTTAATGACTTCTCAATGTGTCTTTTGTGATTACTTTGATATCTACTAATTAGGCTTACTGAGCAAGCCAAATTAGGTCTTGTGCACAATATTGCATACATCAAGCTTCCTACCGACACTCAATAAGACATTTTTCATTGCGAAAGAATCTATACATTTTGGATGTATGATTATATCTTAAAAGGTTGTATGTCATCATTCCAACCAGTTTGTCCCTAAGCTAACTTGAAACTAAAACATGTGCTTTACATCCTCATTTTTAAATATAGTTCAACTCGAGCTTTTTGTCATTCAATATCTCGTATGGCATTGATTTTACGGACTTAGTGAGAATTCTATTATGTATGCAGTTTGCAGTCAGGACTACTTCATCCTAAGAACTTTTGGGAAGATTAGAGTGTGACAACTTACATCTTACCGCATTCATTAAATTCATATTCTTTTTTTTTCGTCACACCATTTTGTTGTAGTGTATAAGGCATGCCTACTTATGTCTTCTTGAACGCAATAATTTTTAAAATTTCGAGAAGTGTACTCTCCTCTTTTGTTTGTTCTTAATGTTAATTTCTTCTCCACTTCAGTTTGATATTTCTTAAACATTTCAAAAGTCTCAGCTTTTAAAATGATATACATAGGAGAACTTTAAACAATTGTAAATGAATGTTATGTAATATTCCTTATTTTTGTGTGTAGCAACATTCAATGGACCACAAATATCGAAATGAACCAATTCTAACAAATCTTAACAATGTTCTTGTCGAAAAAAGATTTGAGTCATCTTATCTGTCAAACAATATTCATATATATGGTGATGCCCTTGTTCCTAATATGTTAGGCATTAAGTTCATTCTTATTATTTGTTTCATTTTCTTCTTTCTAGAATATCCTAATCTCTCATGTTAGAGTTCACAATGAGACAATGTGATAACCCTTGTTTAATTTCTTGCTATTGGGTGGCGGTTGCGATTATGGGGTCAAATCAATATGTTCTAAGAAGAAATATTTGAATTATCATTTTTATTGCCATTATTATACTAGCAAATTTGTTAGTATTTATCATCCCTACAACAAATCATATTTCGCCAAGTGGCACTTGCAAAAATGATAATACATAATTGTACATAAATCATATAAATTATAATTATAATAATATATATCTAATTAGTAATAACTGATATTTATTGAGAATAAAATACATATTAGATGTAAATTTTAATTGGACCACCACTAACCAATCATCGACCATAAGCAAGCAGCTTGACACGTCCTGCTTAGACTATTTTTCTCAACCACCTTAACTTGTCATAAAATCCTGTAAATATTCGTAGAGCTGCCTTATCCTCTTATCTACAGCCACCAAAAATTTCAGAAGCTAATACCATCCATGGAGGAAAAGAAAAATCCGCAAGTGACCATTAATTCAGGTAAAATATTTTATCCTAGATTTATGTCCTAATTCATGATATGTTTTGCAAAATCATTTGGCCATCCAAAATTACGAAATTTTACATATGAAATCAAATCATCTTTAAGTCAGCTTTCCATAGACTTTAGAAACACTAAAAACTAAGTTGTATGTTAAGAATTATGATCCTATCTTTGCATATCACTCATGCTGTTTTGAGACAGCTACAAGGTCGAATGTTAAATTATGAAATAAAATATTAAAAGCAAAATCAGATTTTGATGCTTAAATTTATGTTAAAAGACTTTATATAGGATCAGATTCAAGTGTAATCAACTCATAAATGAAGTTATGAGTTTTATACCTTCCATGACTTCATTTGCTAGGTAGTAGGTTAGAGACAAAAAATAGTTTGATTCCAAAAATTTTAGGAAAATGATATGTAAAGATTAGATTTCGATATTTTTACACATGAAAGGTCAGAAAGTCTAATTTATATTAAAATTGAGAAATCATGATTTAGTGCTATCTACATTGAGTTACAATTTTTTAATGACACGTTACTCAATATGTCAAGATGTAAAACCAATATAGAACATATGTTAGAATGTTAGTTTTTCTGCGATAACACCAGATGGAGATAAACTCTAAAATTTATATATGTTAGTTATAAGTGGGTCTAGATTGAGTTAAAATTAGTTTTATATTATTTGGGTACACATAATGAAATTTATGAATTTATCTTTTACTAGTATGCCATTTATCAAGGTGTACAAATTTACATATAATGGTTGAATTAATCAAATTGTTTGTTTACAATTAGGTAAAGTAATAGAAAGTATTTATGCATCATTTATATACCTTTTGATGATTTTATCATGACAACAAGAAGGGTTGACCTATAGCTTCAGGGTTGTGAAGAAAGAATAATGAGAAAGACAAATAAGAATAAGGTATGTAGAGTGGATTCATATAGTTTTTATTTATGTGATTTGTGTTGTCTAGTACTTGTAAAGTTCTAGCTTATGATTTGTTTGAATGATATTTTTAGGCATCATGATTGCTTCATAAGAAATGTTGGAATGAATATTATGTAAATAATTATACTTTATTTTGTAAGATATTTACATATTTATGAAAGAAAGTACATGAAAAAGTATTGTTTGTTGTAACTAGTGAGGTTATGGTTATGAAAGTTATATGTTATATTTGATAACTAATTGACTTATATGAATATACTTTATTCTATGGAAGTTATTTAGATGCAAAGAGAAGTACTTGGAAGAGTTGCAATGATGCAACTATATAATATGACATGAACAAGTTTACTATTATATATTATTGCTATTAATGCAATTATATGATATATGATATGAGACAATATCCTTCGAGATAATATAATATCTTCAAGGGATGATATGATAAGTCATATGATACGATGTGATAATGATTGATACGACATGGTCACACATTCACATATCATTCATACATGCATTCATATGCTAACCTTGCCGAGTTGATATGTCTGTTTTGTAGGGATGTATGTTTACTAACCCTGCTGGGTTGATATGTCTGCTTTGCAGAGATGATATGATATGATATCCTTCGGGTTAACATAATACCCTAAGGGATAATACAATAATTTGGCAGTACATGATATCCTTCAAGATGATATGATATCCTAAGGGGTAATATGATAACCTTGCAGTATATGATACCCCAAGGTGTACACCTTTGGTCAGACGGTTGATATGATATGACATGCATACATGGTCATTGCACAAGTCCATTTTCGTGAACATGACATGTATCACGATGCATTATTATGTTACGACGATTCTATATTAGAGAATATATTTAACGTTATAAGATAAATTTTATGATGGTTATACGATATGTTCTTATATTCTATTATATGATATTATGATATATGATGTGCCTTAATGTGCTATGTGGGGTGAAGGAATCATATGATATGTTATGACATTATATTATTTATTTCAATTGTTATATGGTTTATTTTGAAATATTATATGATACATTTCAATGTTATATGATAGAAATGCTATGTAACCATTAAATGCTAACTATTATAGAATAGAATGTCTATGAATTGTTAAGTCGAGAAGAACTTGTTTATATAATATAATTTTTTTATATATTATGGACATGATTATGAGAATAGTGAACTAGTTGATTATAATTATGTCATATGAGTTATAAGTATGCTACATGTTAGAATTTTAGTATTCTATTTCATGATTTACATACTTATTTTGGCCCTACATACGAGTCTTAGCTCATGGAAATTATACATATATATACATATTTGTATGTCGATATATACATATGTTTCCTTGTATTTTTGGATCATGCAGATTGATAGAGGGTGGTCAATGCTCGTGACATGGGTTGGCATATGGAACTAAGTCATAAAGAGTTTACAATTATTTTGTACCATAATTTTTTATATTTATATATGTATTGTGAACAAAATTATATATTATTTTGATATGTTTTTAATCATGGTGGAACGATAGAGGTAGCGACTGATCACACGAGTTAAGATTTTTTTTATTTTCCGCTTCCACTATCTCGAGGGTGGGGGCGTTATAGGTGGTATTAGAACAAGAGTTCCATGTGCCATTGTCAAGAGCAATCACTCTAAAATGTAGGATTAATTTAATGGCATATGTGTTTCCTATTATATCACGTTTGTCAATATTTTACTTTTCTCTAGATTATATGTGGAATCATGTAGCAATAATATATGCTATATTCAATAGTAATGACAAACTATAAGAATATACCTTTAAAATACAAACATGATTACTATGTGAGGTGCATGTATTGAGTGACACTATATCATTAAGGATACATAAAAAAGGAAAGCAATTAAGTCATTGATCCTTAATATGAATGTCTTTCACTAAAATATATATTATTGTGATCCAATATGAAGTAATTGGCTTAAAAAAATTGACTTACAATATTCTTATTAGCAAACTTCTATGGAGTTTGATTTATGTATTTATTGGATTTATGCGGTTCGAGAAATGGGTACATGCTTGAAATATGATATGTTAAATTTTTTTTAAGATTGGAAAGATCAACAACCTATTAATATACATGCATTTTGATTTTTAGTTGTTTAGAATCTCAAACTTTATGTCACTAGATAGTGCTTGAGGTTAATTTTATTAAACTTCAAAATCATTCAAAATTCCAACCCCTTGAAGTCTACTTTTCATAGGGTTTGGAATTGAATTATTTAGAATTGTATATAGAAATTATGAGTAAATGATTAGAAATCACTCTTGGTGTTTTCTGAAATGGTTGATCTGAATTGTAAATTCTACACTAAATAGTATTCAAAGAACGAGCGCATGACATTTTTATGTCACACACTAATAGAAGTCTACTTTCTGATCCAATTGGAATTCTAATCATAGTTTATGTAAAGTGCAATTTATAATTTTTACATTGTACATTATATAGCTTGTCATGATTCTGAGATAAAATAGAACATAAGCAAATCTTTGAATTTTTTGAGACCTCCCTAGAAAAGATAACACTTTGATTTTTATATGGGTTCATATTTTGGGAATTTCACTTAAAATTGGAATGGTTTAATTTTAATAAGTATTGCATAAGTTATAAATTTTATATTCAACGTCACTCAATTTGCTAGAACACATAAATGGAATAAAACAGTACTATCTTGTTGAATTTTTTTATATCATTCCAGAACAAATTAGAAGAAAATATTTATATGAATTAAACTTCTAAGAGTCTAGTTTTTGTTAAAATTTGTAATATTTGAATATGATATGTTTCTTAATTGTTATGAATTTTATAACTGACTTTACTCAATTTGCCAAGTGCAAAGTTGATACCAAATTGATGTTGTGAAGTTTATAAAATCAAATAATTGTTGATGCAATTGTACTTCTATATCTATTGAAATTGATTTTGGATAAGTTATATATTAACTAACCAAATGATTGAATTGCTAATATGCAATCATTTGTTATATGTACTATGATGATATGGATATGTGAAAAGATAATGCATTTGCTTCTATCATGCATTTGCATTTCCTCTACCGAAATGATATGTCTTCTGTAGGGACGATATAAAATTCTTCAAAAGAGATTATATAATATCCTAAGGGATAATATATTTTCTCGATAGAGATAATATGATATCCTACGAGGTGTTATGATACCTCTGACCATCTAATAATATGATATGTTGCATACATGATTGCACAAGTGCATCTCATGTTATATGATATTCTATGGAATTATGATATGATGGTTATGATACATGTTTCATTTTATCTTATGGGTGATACATATGATATTTGATATGAAATATTTCTTATATTATTTTTCTTAAAATACGTAGATGATAACACATAGACTATGAGTTTTCTACTTATTGAGTTGTGATTTGCTCATGTAAAGAGATCTTTAAGATTTAATTTGATTCCCTATGGATACTTGGTTATCATAAATTAAAATTTGGCTTCACAATAGGCATTAGTTTAGTGACTGAACAAAATCATCTACTTCAAATTCAAATGGAATTATTTATTTCGTTAATTTATATATAAGTTTGGGATTTATTAATTAAGCATAGTTAGCCATATTAGTTGAGTCTATTTATATAGTTAGTGGAAGTGTGTATGCAATTAGCATGTATAATAGGTGCAGGTGGAGTTAAAAAGAAATATTTGAGATTAGAAAAATTATAATGTCATTGTTTATATAGTGGAATATGCATAAAATGAGTTTATGCTAATATTAAATCTAAGAATGAGATTAAATTAGTCAGTAATGGCATAAGCTTTGAGTAACTAAAAATATACTAAGATTGCTCGGACTAAAATATAACAATGGTCTTATGTGAAATGAGTTAGTCAATGATAATTAGCTAACTCGTATTTAATATAGGTTACTTTTAACACATGTCATATTTAAATTTGACACATGTTGATGTTCTTAATTTTAAGTTAGAAGTTTCTAAAGAGATAAAATTTAAGAGAAACTAATTGAACTCCTTATAGTATATCCTTAGAAAACACAAGTACAATATGATATGTTTGAAAACATTATTGGTGAATTAGTATGATAAATAGATATACTTCAATTGTATTTGATTGCTAGTACATTATCATATCAATATAGAATATAGAAGACTAAAGGTAAGTTAACTTATGATATCGTGACCAAAAGTATTTCTTTTTATGGATTGTTACTTATTGACAAGAATCGTCCTTAAGATTAGAGAATGCACATAAGGCATTCTTATAATAAGTAAGGACTAAGAAGGAGATATATGTCATATGAGTGACAATGAACTTCTTAGGTGGAGATAAATATTATAGGGTAAGCATGAGCACATTGGAACCGATGAAACATTTTTTTATCTAAGACCATCCATCCATGATAGTTTTATTAAATATAATTATGTTGAGATAGGAAAAAAATAAATGGAAAGAAATAGACATGATTTGAATTTCATTTATTAGACTAATAAGATTTATCAATTTCGAGGACGAAATTTCTTTTAAGGGATGTACAATGTGATAACCCTAGTTTAATTTCATAGTAATTATCATTTTTATTGCCATTATTATACTAGAAAATTTGTTAGTATTTATCATCCCTACAACTAAACATATTTCGCCAAGTGGCATCTGCGAAAATGATAATACATAATTGTAAATAAATTCTATAAATTATAATTATAATAATATATATCTAATAAGTAGTAAGTGATATTTATTGAGAATAAACTAGTCATATTATATGTAAATTTTAATTGGACCACCACTTTAACCAATTCATCAAACAAGCTGCCATAAGCAAGCAGCTTGTAACCTCCTGCTTAACCTATTTTTCTCAACCACCTTAACTTGCCATAAAATCCTGTAAATATTCGTGGAGCTGCCTTATATTCTCATCTAAAGCCACCAAAAATTTCAGAAGCTAATACCATCTATGGAGGTAAATAAATTCCGCAAATGACCATCAATTCAGGTAAAATATTTTACTCTACATTTATGTCATGATTCATGATATGATTTGCAATATCATTTGGTCATCCAAAATTATAAAATTTTACATATAAGATCCTTTAAGTCAGCTTTCCATAGACTCTAGAAACACTAAAAACTAAGTTGTATGTTAAGAGTTATGATCCTATCTTTACATATCACTTATGCTGTTCTAAGATAACTACAAGGTCAGAGGTTAAATTATGAAATAAAATGTTAAATGGGCAATCAGATTTTGATGCTTATATTATGCAAGTGGAATCAACTCAAAAGAACATGTATAAATGAAGTTATAAATTTTCTACCTTCTATGACTTCATCTGCCAAGTTGTAGGTTAGAGACATAAAATAGTTTGATTCCAAGAATTTTAGAAAAATGATATGTAAAGATTAGATTTCGAGATTTTTATATATTAAAATTGAGGAATCATGATTTGATGCTATCTACGGTGAGTTATTAATTTTTAATGACATATTACTCAATCTGCGAGGACCTAAAATTAATATAGAACATATGTTAGAATGTTAGTTTTTTCTGCAATCAAACTAGATGGAGATAGAATCTAAAAGTATATATGTTAGTTATAAGTGAGTCTAGTCGATTTTATATTATTTGGGTATATATAATGGAAGTTATGAATTTATCTTCTATTGGTATGTCATCTATCAAGGTGCACAAATTTATATATAACAATTGAATTAATCAAATTGTTTGTTTACAATTAGGTAAAGTAATATCAAGTATTTATGCATCATTTATATACCTTTTGATGACTTTCTCATGACAGCAAGAAGGGTTGACCTATAGCTTCAGGGTTGTGAAGAAAGAGTAAAGAGAAAGACAAATAAGAATAAGGTATGTAGAGTGGATCCATATAGTTTTATTTATATGATTTGTGTTATCTAATACTTGTAAAGTTCTAACTTATGTTTTAAATGATATTTTTTGGCATCATGATTGCTTCATAAGAAATGTTGGAATGAATATTTTGTAAATAGTTATACTTTATTTTGCAAGATACTTACATAAATATGAAAGAAAGTACATGAAAAATTATTGTTTATTGTAATTAGTGAGGTTATGGTTATGAAAGTTATATGTTATATTTGATAACTAATTGATTGATTGAGATTGAGTTATATGAACATATGATATGCTTTATTCTATGAAAGTTATTTAGATGCAAAGAGAAGTACTTGGAAGAGTTGCAATGATGCAACTATATAATATGGCGTGAACAAGTTTATTATTATATATTATTGCTATTAATGCAATTATATGATATGATACGATACGATACGATATGATATTTGTAACTACCCAGATTTCATCCCCAATTTATCTCCAAACCTAACTCAAATTCTATCCTCTCATAAGTTTAATCTCCTCAGATTTATTTCCTCCAAATATATTTCCATAAGTAGAAGATTAAAGATTTTATCTCCTCAGATTTTTATCTCCTCACAAAGTTATCTCCTCAGATTTTTATCTCCTCACAAAATTATCTCCTCAGATTTTTATTTCTCCAAAAAGATATTTCCTTATCTATCAAGAAGGAA
>LTAE01012327.1:0-16126 GCA_001647135.1 Pontederia paniculata
TTTGAAGGTGTTACATGAACTTTGTTTGTTCCTAGACCATGAAAACTCCAAACTTCATATGTGGTTCTGAGTGTTGGCCTATTAGTTATTGCATTAATTTTCTCTTCATCCACTCAAATTTCATTTGCGCCAGCTTTGTACTCTAGAAAGAAAAAAAATTGTTCACGGTGAAACTAAACATCTTGAGATTAAGTTGCTTGCTTCATAGAACAACAAAAACCATAATGTTTGGATGCTCCTTTCTATGTCGACTATAGATGATAATGTCATCAAAGTGTATCACCATAAATTTTCCGGTAAAAACTTCAAAACTTGGTTCATAACCTTATAAAATTATTGGGCACGTTTGCGAGCCAAAAGGCATTACTATCTACTCATAGAGGCCTTCTTTTGTTTTGAATGTTGCTCCAATCTCCTTCAGCTACTCAAATTTGGTTGCTCACTCGTTAAGTCAATATCAGAAAACTTTATGCACTTTAAGCATGTCGAACATGTCATAAGGTAATGGAAGCTAATAGTTCATATTGATATGATTAATTGCTCGGCTATCCATGCACATTCGTTAACTTTCATCCTTCTTCGAAACTAAACGTCAGTTCAATGCAAGGGCCAAGGCTTTCACGTATACATCCTTTCTTCACAAGTTCTTCAACATAAATCTACAAATTTGTGTGCACATTAGGGCCTAATCTATAATGAGGTAAAATTTGGAACGCCATCAGTTGGCATGATTCTGCTGAAAGAGGTTATGGCTGGGTATGTAATTCTTTTGGTGCAACATCATTGAATTCATTTGACAATACCTAAATGTCGGATGGTAAGTTAGTCACTATGGATCCATTATTACAAAAGTAAAGGACCGCAACAATTTAGCTTGTTGAATGTGCTATTATTTTATTTGTGGTTACCTAGTTGAGTTTTTCGTCCTTGTTGGTCAATCTCAACATCTTATTTTGTGGAACTAGTTAAAGTGCTCATCTTTCTATTCCACTCAAAAGTGAAAACATTTTTTGCGGAAAGAATAGTTCACATCCACATAATATTGTTCCAATCAATAGAAGATCAAGTACCAAGCATCCTCAATTACATCGCAAAGAACATTGTCCTACTACTTTTTGCCAATTGACGAAGGAACTCTATGTGTTATAGTTTCCTTTACCCTCAGTTCCCTATTCAATCCAACCCAATTTATAAGGTTTTGGATGCTTTTCAATTTTAAATCCAAGTTTCTTCATTGTTTTGCATGAAACTATGTTGTTTGTGCTCCCCACCATCTTCGATAATGTCGCATAATTTGATCTATGGTGCACCTAATGACCTAATGCTAAAAATATTATGGTGTTACTCCTCTCCCTTCTTTTTGATACGTTAGCAATGATCGATAAACAACATAAGATAAATGTTCTCCCTCTTCATCGGCATAATCTAGTTCCTCCTCTTTGTCTTCGTTTTCAATGTCACAAGCATCCATAACCTTTTAGTCAGTGGCCTCCCCATTTTAGGATTAATGTAGTCCTCAATCTACCTATACTTATAGCAGATAAGGGGTTTTGGCAACTTATATGGATTTACATATTTTTTATTAAGGTTATTTTCCTAAGCTGGCCTCCTCAAGCTATCACAAATTTTCAAATATAACCTTGAACTATAAAACCAACTAGAAATAGGTCAACTTTTTTTTATTGTTCAATTACATCCAACATCTTGATTTTTATATTATATATTTTTTAAATTTATTAAAGGATAATTTTTTCCATTTTGAATGAAAAATTAGAAGTCCTCTTACCTAAAAATTAGAAGTCCTCTTACCTTCTCTCGACGTTGCACGAGCTTGCACAACGTAGTCACCCGAGCTCACGCGTTGGTGAAGGAAGGTAGGGGAGACTTCTATTTTGTGTATTCAAAAGGACAAAATGGTCATTTGATAAATCTATAAAAATAGAAAACTAGGTAGTTGGATCTAACTGTCTAATTGAAAAATGTTTAGACCTACTTCTGCCCGATTTTATTGTTCAAGGTTAGATATGATATTTTCTAATATTTTGAGGGAGGTTTAAGAAGTAGCCTTCCGATTATTGTTGATGCCGTTAGATTTTGTAGGTTGCCTAGTGATTAACAATCTACTTGTTGCTTGGATTTTCATTAAAAGAGTTCCCCTTTAGTTGACGACAATTGTTGAAGGTTTTTGTTACCTCTAGATTTCGAGCGATAGTCTTATTGTCCCGCTCTTGTTGTCGCTCATTAGTTTCTAAAAATATGATGATAGTATTTAATGAGGGAGGTGCTTGAATTTTGATGCGGTCCTAAATGGTACTTCTCAACTCATGGACATATCAGACCACAAGGTGTGACTCAATCCTTGATAAATTATTCTTGAGGGCGAGCTGTTGGAATTTATTGGTGTATGTGTTGAATATTGAGTTGTCTTTCTACAATCAAAGTTGTTGGTATATCTAGTAGATGATGAAAGTTGGAGGGAAGAAATCGATTGGAAAAAAATATCTAGAATTTTATTAATTTAAGAAAGGCACTAATTGAAATTTCTGCTCTACATTCCCTTTTACATATGAGACATATTACAAGTCAAACTAAACAGAAAATGAAATACTACTCTAACTATATACTCCAATTATTTGAAAACACCAAAAGAGAAGAATAAAAATATTAATCTTATCACCATTTAACTAGAAAACCACTTTAGAATCCTCCAACTCTTGCAATAGAAGTCATTGGTTGCATCGTAACATATAATTAATATTGGTAATGTTTGATTAAGGAATAAGTGGTAAAATAGAGCGTTATTCCATATTATTCTCAAACAGCCTCAAATTTGATAGGGACAACATTGGTATTTAGAAAAGACTATGCTGATGAATAGTTGAATTTTGAGAGATAAACTATTCCAACTAAAAGTTTGAATAGCTTACTCCTTTGAAACTAAATATATTAATTGACTTTATCCCTTTATTTTTACCCCAACCAATCAACACCATTGTGCATAAGCGCAAGAAAGCATCATAAATATAATATTCACTTTAATGTATCCATATGCATTTCGTATTCTTGCACGTTATCATTTCATACCATAAGCATCATTTTTTCTAACATCTTAACATTTCATAAGGCATACACTTGAATGTACATCACATGTTATGCATGATTATGATTAATTTATTAGAAGATATATTATGATAAGATAATAATATATCTTTTGCATGTGTAGTAAAGCAATTGAAAAATATTCATATACTTTCTCTTGTCAAAGAAATTCTACTTTTTTTTATAAATTAGGTTTGGTAGATGATAAGTAACACTTTGAATATTTATCATCCACATGCATGCTTTTTATGGATTCCTTGCCTTATTCTTCTTTTTTTTCAAATGAACTAAAATTTGTTGATTCTACACTAATTGAGATTTTTTTAGAAGAAGAAATAGGAAGACTTCCAAGAATTAAATCACACACCAATTTTCCAGCATAGGAGCCATATATAACCCACTAGTATAAAGAATCCGTAGAAGTGAAAATCACATGATGCTAGTTGAAGACCCGAAAAGGAAACATGATGGAAGTTGCCTACCATTCTCGTTGGAGGATCATTTAACACTAGATTTACTATCACATCATAGCTGGTTGAGAGTTAAAAATGGAAGGAATTCTATGCATCATAAAGGAGGAGTGAGAAGAAGGCAACTAGAAAAAAAGAAGGCCAACTTGCTAAGCATCTGATTCCCTAATCGATCCCCAGATCGTGTAGTAAAATAGATAAGAGAAGAACAATAATTAGTCTCCACTTTATATTTTTCTTTATTTTTGATGTTTACTCTAAATACGGAGTCATTTTTTCCTCATGGAAATTAGTGATTAGGTTTTAGTGTCCAAAGCAGGTGTATCAATGGATTAATGTTTCGTTAGCGCATATCTTTTATTTTCAATTATTCCTTAGTTCAATCCTCCTATGTACCTTCTGATTATGTTTTAATATCCATATGTTTTAATGTATTTTCAAAGCGTCATTTTCATATTTAGACTCTAAATGATAGTTTCTCATAGTATGCATCTTGTGAGAGCACGCCCTAAGTTTGAATCGAGAGGTTTATTAAACCTAAGGAGATGATCAATTAAGAGACTAGTTGTGATGAACTAAGAAGTTAACTGTTATTTTGGGTGTATCAATAATTCAATTCTCTTAAGTACAACTTGAAAAGGAATGTTCATAGATGTGATTGAGATGCCAAATGACATCCAATTGAGAGAGTAGGACCAAGGAGCCGAGATGCTATTTTGGAAGGATTAAAAAGGTGATTTATGTTGTGAGCAACACAATGACACTCCTCCAAAGATTGATATTTGGTTGGAGAGGTTGAATGAGGATTAAGTCATGAGAGCTATTGGAATACGCGTTCAGTCATTACTCATCTTGCTAAGGCTAGTTGGTAGCATCTAGACTTCATCTCCCGATATTATTTTTGTTTGTCAATCATTTACAAAAATTCCTATTCTACGAGAATAGTATTTTTAAGGGATTGACATATGTTGGAAAATTGATTTAGGGAGTTGTTCGAATATTCACTCAGTCATTATTAACACTAGAAAAGATAGGTTGTCACACTGAAATTTTTTATCATCAGTCTATATATGTCCTTTTTAACATTTTAATGATGATTGAATAAAGCGCTCTCTGTTGCAAGAGGAATACAAGAGCAGTCTATGGAATTGTATAAAAAGATTCGGCGATAGAGATGTTGGAATATTCATTCAATTAATATCAATATAGCGGAGATAGTTGATCACACCCAGATTTCATCTCCAAATTAATATTTAATATTTTAACTATTATGTTAATAAAATGCTAATCCCAATGTGAAACCAATGCTCAAAATTTCATCTCTGATTGATATCATCACACTTTCTTAGTTTGTTTGATTTTTCACTTGTATCATTTTTGAAAATATAAAATTATCAAAAACAGAGTTTTCACAAAGTTTAGTTGGGTTTTGCAAACAAGTATTTGTGATCAATATTGATCTCTATGAGTTCATATACAAGAAATTTGCTTTTGGATGACATTTGTAAATTTTGTAATTGCTACCAAATGTTCATATAATTTGTTACATTAGTGAAAGATTATAGGATGATTAGTTTTTTTAATAGTTGTAAATATAAATTCTATATTGATATATTATGTAATGTTTGTTTTGATATAAATAAGTCTTGTTTCTTATCATGTATTTTCTTCACCTACTTCCTTTCTTTTCCCGCTCCTTTTATTTGCATCATCCAACAAATGTCAATGACCAACTCCAAGAGACACTGACATCTTGCTAGCGGCACCATCGGATTTGAGCGTCAGGGCAAATCTGAGCATCAGAGGCCTCCTGCTAGCAGTAGTAATCAGATCTCAATGTGCATCTTCATTTGAGCACAACGATCGAATCCAGGTGGCAATGGTCAAATTCGAGAGGAGACAACCTAATCCAATAGCTGTCCGATCTTAGCAACATTATCATCCAAAACTTAGGTACTCTTCTAGGGTTTATCTGACAATCTACTTCCATTTGCTTCTTCGATCTCGAGCCCTCACTCTCTTCATACTCATGACTAGATCTCATTTTTATTATTTAATATGTTATATAACAAATTATGAATTGCTTGAATTATTCTTTCTTGATTGCATTGTTGTTAAAAATGTAAAAATATTTGATATAGGTTAGTATGTTGGACATTCGTAGCTTTCTTGACAAAATGTCCAAATGTCATCTTCGTTTAGTAGACTAGATGAAAGAGATGCTTAGGTTTCCATAAAGATGGACATTCACATCATGGACAGTTGATTTATGCTCAAGTTGCCACAGAAATGGACTTTGCATCACTCACTCTTTAAATTATTGTTAGTATAATCATTTATCTCATTCTCTTGTAACAATTTTCATCCTCTGGACTACTAAGTTTATGAAGATGATCCTCTAGACTACTAAGTTTATGAAGATGAGAGGTAATTAACTAAATTTTGCAAGTACAAGCTAACTCCTCAACTTATTGGATTTGCTGGTTGGTGGTCTACTTGACCACCATTCCCACACTAGTATCAACCTTGCAAGGAGCCTTGGACTTGTCATTATCTACAACTAAGACCATGCATGCGATGACAATATAAGACTTGTTCTTACTAGTACTCACTGCAATAAATTTAGCCTCTCATCATTTATAAACCAGTTGTAGTTCGAATTATGTTACTTTTATGTTGTTGATGCAAGTAGATTTCATTTTAAAAGCAGGGAAACCTGTATGAAAAATATTTCTAAAAAAATGTATAGAAAATCATGATATCCAATTGTTCTTTTGACTAGCAATTTGTGCTTTGGTCTAATAGTGCTCTAGGTTGGAAATTGTTGAGCCAATTGTTCTAGCTATATTTCAGCATATAACTTATTTTGGATATGGCCAAACATACAAGTATATATATATGAAATCTTCGACTACATTGTTTATTACGATAAGCTTTCAAGTCACTTGTTCAGAAGGTTCTAAGTCTTTATTGGGGCTATTATTCGACTTACAACATGAAGAGACAATTATATGGGCAGATATACAAATCGAAAGTTCTTTCACATCTAAGTTCTTCAAAAGTGTTCTTTTATTCAGGATCATGATGATTCACATATCAACTGTCTTTCGATTAATTTCTTCCATTCATTTTGGTCATCATTTCTTAAAAATCATACATATATGGTTGAATTCACAACAACAATTGTAATGCCCTAAAAGCTCATCCAAATACTTATTCATATAGCCCTTGGAGATGTTACTCCGACTAAACTTGACTTCACTTTTGACCTTTTTGTAGTCAATGACTTGTACAAATATGCGAAAAATAAAACTAAATATAAATAAAGTTTTTCATACGGAATACTTGAATTAAAATAAAGACTAATTCTAAAATCTAACATCAAATAAAACTCAAAGTCATAATATTCAAAAGACTAACTATACATCACTATTATTTATTCAAAACTATCTATACTCAGTCCATGCCATATGCAATTCTATTGTCGTCATGAACCTCCTCGCCATCCATGTCATCATCATCATCATCATCATCATCATCAATTGAGTCATTGAACATCCTAGTATCAATCACTTATTCACCGTTCACTCATGTACGTATTTATTTTCGGATCCTGAACATGATCCTAAATTAATTTTTTGAGAATCACTTATATCGGTCTCACTAAAAGATATTAGTACATCGTATTATTTGTGCATATCCTTAATAAATAAAATCCTTGTATGTAGATGGTACAAATAGTTTCTTATCCAACTTATGAACCTCTACCTATTGATCATCATTTGTGGTATTTCACAACCACATAGAGATCAATCATCAACTTTCTAACATAATAGTTGACATATTTATGCTTTAGCCTTTCTTAAACTTATACTCAGGAATCGAAAAAACCTTCATTATATATCATAACTCAATAAGCCCTTAAAAATCATCCCAATCGATCATAATATCAAGTCTTCATCAAATGAGAATAATTAAACTTTGTATCTACCTTAAGATCTTAGAAATAATTCCATCAAGGACTCTAACTCACTTATAAAAGTCTCATATTTTATCCTCTTAAGATCCTTTATTAAAAATCTTATATTCACATCTTTCAAATTCTCTAATTCAAATTTCACCTCAAGAAAGATTGATATGTTATATCTACTCCTCAAATATCATATCTTAAATGAATCCCTAATAATCTTATGTCTTTTGCAATTCAGATAGTGAGTTATTTAGGTCAGTATGATATTGACTCGTTCTTCTATTCACATTATTCATGTATAATTTCAAAGGAATAAATTCAAATACTAATAACAAGGACTTCATGAATTCTTCGTTCATATATTACACATGACGTTTGGATCAAGACATCATAGATCCACAAAATCTATGATATGTTAAGTATGATAATGGTTGATGTATTGAATCATAACTTTTTCTTTTCCTTATATCTCACTTGGGTAATATCGAAACTAGTCGTTAGGATATGTCTATTTATCATTCATTGGATTTGCATAGGTAGGGTCGAATCGCACTCATGTTAGCACAAGGATGATAGGGTTTATTATATTTTTTTTCTTCCCAACATTTGGCACAACTGATCATAGATTATAAATCAATTAACAACACATCCTTATAGTCAAATTGACATTAATATGCATTTTTATGTCATGTGCATTAAACATGATGATCCTATCATAGGGATCAAAAATAGCCTAACTTGTAGTTAAGGTAAAATTTTACACATGTCCATCCTTGATCTTATAAAGGTACTCGGTATGACCTTCTCATATTTTTCCTTTTGTTCATTGTTATGGACCATGCTCTGTATCACATTTGGCTATCCTTTTATAGAACTTTACACTAATGGTCGGATAGAAAATTTAACCTATTCTTGAGAATTTGTGGAGTAAATTTTCTCTTAATCTAATCACACATTAATTCCCCTGAGCACATACTTGAAATCTCAATTCACATGTCGCCTATAGAAAATCTATTACTAACTCAATCATCATTAACTTCTAAAAATCTCTCTTGACCAAATCAACATTAACTCCATTTAGCACATCTCAAAATCTCATTTTTTTTCTTCAATTAATTCATCCATCATCCATTTAGAATTCCTTATCCCTTCCATAGGTATTAAAATTTGAAATTATAAATTCTCTTGAAACTATACTTCTCAATTATCATTTGTTATGGTAATAGTCAAGATTTACAACATCAATATATTTTATTCATTAACTATCAAAATTCAACCTAATATCCAATCACTTTCTTTTGTCATCAACAACTTCTCAAAATATCATCTTTATTACTATTCATTTCATTTGTAGTTCATAATTTCATCTATATATGCATTCGATCTCGATAATTCTAATATTCCTCAGAAGTATATATTTGTCTAAACTCTTCATATGGAATCCTCAAAATTTATGTCCATCCAACTATTTTTTTTATCCAATCGTACCATTTAACTCAAAGTCTATATTATTTTTATATCGCATTTTTTTCATTTACTTTCAAATATCATTCTAGTAGTCCTTTATACTTTGGCCACGGTGGGATTCTCCATTTCGCTGAGCCAGTGGAGTTCCTTGTCCGTCCACTTGGATACATCATTATGAGAGTCCAAGAAGTCCCTTAACTTCTTTAATGTGATAAGATCATTCTGGGGGCTCTCATCAAAATAATATTGATTCCTACTAATTTTGAATAAGCCCCTTAAGACATAAGTTATACTATTCTTTTGGACAATATAAAATCATAGTCAGATCTTAGTCATAAAGTTTTTCACGTCCATGTTCAATTCTATCAAACTAAACCTCAAAGATTATCCTTCTGCATATTATATCAACATTATGGACAACAAGCCTTGGTTCCAATCCTTAATAAAGGCATAAATCTATCAAATTCATCCATTGCATTTATCCATAATCGACATCACTTATAACTTTTAAGAGACTTTTAAATTTCTCAAACATTGATATCTTCCTAAATCATAATATTTTTTTCAACAACTCTTAGTCCCAATCTTTTATAATTACATGTCTACACAATTCATCCACTTATCTTTTTTCTAAAATTATGATAATCAAGATCACATAGACCTTAATAATCATCAATTTCACTAATCACTAAATCAATTACTTGAAAGCAGGGAGAAAACTCATTATCCCTACAAACATTCGTAGATCTATAAGACTTACTAATGAGTATTAGACCTTGCCTATCTATAAGATCTTACTTAACTTCTTCTTGATGGCATGGTGACTATTCATGAGGATTGCACATGGATTTTTTCATACTTTAAGATAGATAAGAAGTGCCCTTTGATTGCACATGGACATTTTCATACTTTAAGGGTATCTAAAAAGTGCCCCTCCTTATGCACTGCTACCTTATTGTAAGCCCCCACCCATAACCTTGACTTTCCTTGAATTGAATTTGACCCTTTTCTGGTCAACATCTTGTACACTTGTGCAAAAACTAAAATAAATTAAATCTTTACATTGCGAAAGACTTAATCGTAAAAATGAGGACTAAGGTCATATTAAGTAAAAATACTTTCTTTCAAACTCTATTAATTAACATCTAACTATACCTAGTCCTAGTCATTTGCAATCATCTTATGTCGTCATGAACATCATCGTCATCCACACCACCATCGTCATCATCTAAGCCTGACTACCTACAGGACCCAGGTGCAGGGGAAGGAGACCTCCAATGAGCCTATGCCTAGTATGTAAGGCTATATAGGGTAAATAAAAATAAAAAGGAATAAGTCATACTATGAAATAACTTTTATAACACTTGAAACCTTTGCATTTGAAAACATGTAGTCAATCATCGAACAAGACCATTTTTGCACAAGTATCAATTTCATTGGATTGCTTTTCATCCAACAAATTATTCTTTCTGAATTTATGTGTTTCTTTTACTTAGAACCATATTTGTTATTTACTTTGCTTTCATCCTTGCATCTTTCATTTCTTTCTTCTTTCATTCATTCTTCTTTCATCTTTCTTTCTTTCATCATTATTTCTTTGTTTTTTTTTCCTTTCTTAGAAGATAAAAGCTATCTTTTAACTTCATGTACCTTTGATCTTTTGATCATATGAAGAGATCTTCATCTCTTTAAGGAAACATCATGGCACTTTCATGCAACAAGGCCCTCTTTTTGTTGGGAAGAATTTTTTTTTGGTGGAATATTATATTCGTTACACAGATTGAGGAGTTTTGTACAATAGAAATAGTTGTTAAGTATTTTGCCTTCAGTATCGTGTGATTTCACTGTCTTGCCTTTAGCTACACCCTTGACCCTACCTTTAACTTTCATTCTTAACTTTCGTTCTTTTCTCCCTTTGACAATCAGTGCGCATAAAGACTCACATCTTTCATCTTTTATCTTACTTCTTTAATCTTTCTTTAGATGTTTAATTATCTTTAACTTACATTAACATTCAGAGCATATCAATGACAAACGAATCATATAACATCTTTCTATCAAAAAATGGGTTGTGTCAACGAGTGACACTAGTTGTTTTCATCATGCTTCGATCATTATTGTATCGGTCATTCAGAACACGACCCGTGTCAAAGGTGTGAATAGCCTGTGTCCTTCATACAATGTTCATCATCTTTTCATCCTTCATATGCAGTCCGATTTCGACATGGTCCATTTTGTGCATATGTCATCTCCTCTAGTGTGTTGACTAAGTCGAGGCTCGACGACATGGTCTAGGTTAATTATTTTTCCAAGATAGGGCATGGTCCATTTTGGTTTCCGTCATTGGCTTGTTCATAAGTTTTCCAAGTTTTCTCTTGAACATGATTCGAGTGATGGGTCATTGTCATCCTAGGTTTTACATGGCCTGACTCACGAGGAACACAATTCGGTTCACGTACTTGCTGCCAAGACATGGTCTGGGTCCAGGGAGGACATGGCCCACGTGGGCATTAGGATTTCTTAAATCTGCTGCCGGAACACAGCCCTGTCCCAGAGAGACATATCATACGATGGTGCAGTGTGGTTTTCTTCGCTGGACACGGTGCATGTCCAAGGTGGAGACAGTCCATATGTCACCATCATGACGAGGTCTGTGTCCCGGATGAACATAGGTTGCGTCATAGCTGGGGGCTTCCTATGGGTGGCATTACAAGACCCGCATCCGTCCGTCCACCATCATTAATTTATTCATTATTTCGGTGCAAAAAATTATTGAAACTTGTCCAAAAAAATTTAGTTACTAAGGGGTAATTCTACCTTGTTGGATCTATGTTTTCCTACTATTTATATTTCATTAAATATTCTAATACAAAAACTGAAAGCATGATTTATCTAATCTAATGAATAAGACATTGAAAACATGTAGAGAGATAATCCTAACTCTCTACTGACCCTAAGGGTCCCTTACCTTGTTAACGATCTCAAACTTCTCCTCTCATTCTTCATTAACCTTTAGACTTTTCCTCGTTCGTGATTTGTTAGGCGTGCCCATATTCCTCTTATGCGTCGCTCTCTTCTTCTACTCCTCCTACATGTATCTGTTTGGTATGAGACTAAGAGAAGAAAAGAGAAAAGATAAATAATTTTTGTCTTACCTAGTGGTCTTGAGGGAAGAAGGGGAGAGAAGAGAGAGCGAGAGGGAGAGAGGAGAAAACTATAAAGGCTTGAGAGAGTATGTGAGCTTTGGGTCTGCCTAGGGGTATTTATAGGTAGGTCTACGGTTATGAATGGGAGTCATATTTAAAATTCAATTAAATTTTGGATAAAATCTTGACCGCCTATCAAATGGGATGAAAATGGGTCGCGTTCATGTTGGAATCGGTCTATTTTACTTCTTTTTTAAATACAGAGTGTGACAACAATAGGGAGGGTTTTTTTATATTCTTGAGATATGACTGGGACATCAAGTATCATCATTGTGATTTTACTTAGTTATAACTACTGTCCATGTAATTTTCGCAATCAAGAATCATCAATGTAATTTTACTTAATGTTTTGCCGTGTACTAACTAGTGTCCATGTAATTTTCTTGCCAAGGGAGATGAACAAATATATTACAAAAGGGAAGGAATATTTTTAGAGCATACATAAATGCAAAAAAGACTATTCTGTTGAATTTTTAGAGCATACATAATATTTTTAGAGCATCCATGCGATTTTCAAGGAGGATGATAAATGCAGATATACCATTGAATTAGCATTCACGAAATATGTTGAATTGAGGTACATGGTCATCATAACGTCAAGATATTTAACAGTTTGATAGAGTATTTAAGCATATATATTCCCTATCATATAAGTTTGTAAGCTTATGTTGTTGAGAAATCAACCTACCATCTTATGCGTTGGATTTTTTAAAAAATTCTTGAATGGATGTCGAGTCAAATTTGTAGCAATGATAAAACTAGTATAAGAAATATTTGATTTTTTAGAAAATATTTTTGTTTTCCTTTTATGTGTATGTACATTTGTGTAACATATTTCTTTTTGTAAATAAATATAGATAGCTGCCATGATATTGTGTAATATTTCTGTTTAAAAATTTATCTTTTGGATATACTTGCTAGTCATTTATTATTCGTTATCTAAAAAATATGATGAATTGTTTTTTTTATTTTTACTAATCAGTAGTAACATTTAAACTTTACTGAGTTTTTTTTTTGTTACGTTTAAATGCTGCAAGAGGTCATCTTTCGTGACATTTGAACAATACTAAAAGTTCATCTTAGTGACGTTTAAGTGTTACTAAAGATTATATTACGTGATGTCTAACAGTTACGAAATGGTTAACTTATTTGACGTTCAGTGTTACCAAATAGTCATCTTACATAACGTTTAAGGTATAGTTTGACAAACTAGATTGGAACCAGTACTCGGTTCCAGTTAATTCTACCAAACGAGAAGCATATTTCGAGACAAAATTAGAAAATTGGAACTAGGCCATCACGTGATCTGATTCTATAGTGTTAGGTTCCACCATTTTTGTAATACCTCAGATTTTTAAAATAAATAAAAAATAAAATAAAGGGGAGATACGAGAATATAAGGTATAGTTTGATTAGGATTAGGAAATAATAAAAAGGATATAAAGAAATGATAAGATAAGATAAGATATGATTAGGATAGAGAAAAAGATTAGAGTCAAAGTCAAATTGTTATCCTAATCATTTAAGAGACTCTTAATCAAGATTGGGATAAGAAGATATTAAGTTAAATGATTATCTTAGTTAATTAATATTCTTAATCCTACCCAAAGTAGTTTTAAAGGGCTTCTAACTATAAGGGAGATAGGAGAGACTAAATTAACTTTGACTAGGTAACCCTATATAAAGAGAGTTAAAGGGGGGAGGACCCCATAATCTCTCTCAAGCCTTAAGAACCAGAAGCTCTCTCTCTCTCTCTCTCTCTCTCTCTCTCTCTCTCNTATATATATATATATATATACTGGAAGTATTTAGGACTTGTTTGACTTAGCTTATAAGTAGGTTAAAATTATTTATATATAGATTTTGAAAAATCTTCATGTTTAATAAATAAAAATATACTTAGGGCCTATTTGTGTTAGCTAATAAAAGATACATGATAAACATTAACATTGATAAATATTTTAAGTGTTGATACTTATTTTAAAGAATTTAAGGTAAATACTACCAACCTAGTTGGTAGTATCTATCTACCATCGGATCTAGGCTGTCGGATCGCAGATTACGTTGGACGGAAAAAGACGCGGTTCAAGTGTATTATGGAGCGGTTCGAGCCCGGTTCGACGATCGATTCACTCTGATTTAGGATGGTTCGCTCAAATTACAACCCTGGAATTTTTACCTCTCATTTTCTCTCTTCTACTTTTTTGTGATTTAGGGACAAAAGAACGAAGACGGCGCTGCCGGACGTCATCGCTCGCCAGTCAACCCTCACATACATCCGCTTGAGATCCCAGTCTGGTCACTGTTCGCCGCTGTTCGACTTCGCGATTCGCCTTCACTGTGACTAGGGGAGCCGCCAATCGATCCCCAGAAATGAAGATGTCATCGTTTCGCCACCCACGGTCGCTCATCGCCGCCATTTCTCCTTTGCACTGCCACCAGGAGAGTCGTCAGTCCTCTTTGTGCAGTCGATTCATCATCGCCGAATCCACTCTGCTCTTCACGGAGGCAGCCAGTCCTCTTCGATAATCTTCTTCACCAGAAATGTCTTATTTACAAAACTTTCATGGAGAATTTATTTTAGTTATATTGACTTAGTTTTTGTCTTCTGCTGCCATTAATATTGAGTGTGTTTTGTTGAACTTGAAATCTTGCTTCGTTACCATGCGTGTTTCTTAATGTGCGTCTTGTTTACAGGACTTTCTTGAAGAACTTTTTTCCAGTTATATTTACTTAAGTTTGTGTCATCTTCTGCCATTAATATTGAGTGTGTTTTGATGGTGAAATGTACAAAGCATGATGGTGAACAAATTTTGAATTTATTTTTATCAGAGTTACCACTTCATGATAGTTTACATTGCTAGAGTAAGTGAAAAATGTACTTGACATAAATTCAAATTTGAAACAGTCAGTTCTTTGTTGTATCTTGTTTTAAACCTTTCATCTTGGTAAATTGTTGTGCTTGTTCTTGTAGTTTTCTTAATTCTACAGCTATATATCTCATAAGAACTTGCTTACTTTTGCTACATGGAGAAGAGTTGAAATGAAAGCTCCAAAATCTTTGCTTTATAGAACATGAAGCTTCAGATAAGCAAAAATATTTTCTTTTTCTTATTTTTGTGCAGCAGAGCTCATCAGCTCCCACTTTTTTCTTCCTTAAAGCATAAAAAAGAACTATTTTTTTTGTGCAAGACATGATGATACTTGCTTTTCCCTTTTATTTGCTTGCAGTTTATTTCTAGAAAAAAAAGTTGCAGGATACTGTAAGACTGACTTAGATGAATTGCTATTTGTTATGATTGATATATTTTCCTTGATTTTTCTCTTTTCCAAGTAGAAGATAAAAAAATGGAGTTTTCAGCATTTGTTATTTGATTATTTCTTTTACCTCTCTATCCATGCAAGACATTTTTTTATACACAATTAAGTTGGAATTTTCAACATTGTTTTCTTTGCCAATCAACTTTTTATTTAGGTACTTTGTTTAGCTCATCAGCAAGTTTTTATTATATCTACATGCTTGAATTGTTGAATCTAGGATCCCGAGAATATTTTGAATGATCACAAATTTGTAAGTGAACTCAGCCTGTACTAATGAACTTGTTTGAGCTGATTTCTGTAATAGGATATAGACAAGTTAAGTACAACGGTCGACCTGAGCTGAAGGAATGGACGACCACTGCATACGTGATATATATCAATGAAGTACCATAAGTGTGCAGTGGGCGTCCTAAGGATTTAAGCGGTCGACCAGTATCAGGAGGAGGAGGAGTAATGAACATCAGTGGAGTACATACGATTGACCAGTGATAAGGAGAGGTCGATCAATATCAGAGTAGAATGTATATGGAGGAGGAGGCACAGACGGTCGACCCAAGATATAAAGAGGGCGACCGGTAGTGAAGGACAGTGGG
>LTAE01012328.1:0-13989 GCA_001647135.1 Pontederia paniculata
GACCTCTCCATATCTTTGGTCGATCGTATGTGTTCCACTTATGCTCATATGACCTCCTCCTCCTGTCACTGGTCGACCACTAATATCCTTAGGACGCCCACTGCACACTTATGGTACTCCATTGATATATATCACGTATGCAGTGGTCGTCCATTCCTTCCGCTCAGGTCGACCGCTGTACTGAACTTGTCTATATCATGTTACAGAAATTAGCTCAAACAAGTTCATTAGTACAGACTGAGTTCACTTACAAATTTGTGATCATTCAAAACATTCTCGGAATCCTAGATTCAACAATAAGAATAATTTAAATGTAAAGTAAGAGTCCCATATTTTATAAGATTAAGTTACTTAAAAAATCATTATATACATTTTTTTCTCTTTAATATTTAATACATATATACTTATTTATTTTATATGCAAATGAAATCTAAAAATATTATTTATATCATATTCAAATAATATTAAATTATTTTGTATTATCATAAAAGTTCAAACTAAAGATACATTTTTTCATCATTCGAGAAGGAAAAGAATTTAAAGTACTATAACTCCACAGTCCAAAGATAAAATATGAAAATAGGTGGTGAGTTTTAATATTATAATATAATGACTTCTCATCTTCTTTCTTAATTATTTTCTTAACAACATAAATGAAATAATAAATTGTGTCCTCGTTTTCTGGTATGAGTATTAAAGTTACTCATATACTTTAATTATAATATAATAAAATAAGGGGTAGAATGGGTAGAAAAGGAGTAGCAATAAGACTTTAGGAGTGGCATTAAGGGCACCCATAATATTTATCTTCAATATCTTCCGAAAAAAGTATTTAGACTTGATTGGAATAAAGGCATGGGTAATTCTCGAATTCTATTTTTAATGACTGTCCTTTGTAACAGTAGAAACTTAGATTTCGTTCCTTAGATTTATAGAACTTTTTTCTATTTGAGATATTTTTTTGGCTGTTTTATTTGAAGAGAATTGTTTATCGGGAATAAAAAGTTTTTTCACGAAATAATGTTATAAATGTTTACACATTTTTTCTGTGGATCAAAAGTTTTCCGAACAACTTGATACACGAAAAGGCCGATAAATTCTGAATAATTTTGTTAATCGAGAATTTCAAGATTACTAATTTCTCAAGCATTTCAATCTGAGACTGAAATCCATATTCAACCAATCAAACTTGAACACGAAAAAACTTGACCATGTTTGAAAAATAAAAGAGAAATGAAAGAAAAGATTTTAGGGTCATTCACACAAAAAAACACCATTACAAGCCTTGCATATGCCAACACGACCTAGTTGCAGACTAATTCCTATAACATCAATGTAGACAAGAGGATCCCCTTAAGCCCAATATGTAGATAACCAATGAAAAAAATATTAATAGTAGGAGAATCAATCATCTCCAATATCGAAGAGTAATTATAGACAATATGTTTGGGATGGTGAGATGGATAATAAATTGAGAAGAAATCATCATTAATGTTGCTATCGATTAAGTAAGATGCTCTATGCAAGAAATTGATAAATTCAAACTTAATAAAGAAGATACTTTGATATATTAACGAAGTGATGACATGTATGGTGTATATAAGTCATGATCAATATAATTATGAATCAATAGAATTCTATGATTGCTTCAATACTTTGTTTTTTTTACTTTATTTTCAATCCTCTATATCAATGTTTTGTTCAATATTTTATCAAGAGCTTGATTTAACCTTTTGTGCAATGAGGTATGATGCACTTTAATGAAAGGCTAGTGATTGTCCGCACCATGACAATGCCCTCTCATAGGGGAGGATGCATCATCATTTGGTGAGATACTCTTTCGTTGCATGATGGAGAGCAATCATATAATATCAACAATAGTCGGTTTAATGCAATTAGGCTTTTTCCCTTAATAATGCAATTAAAATAATGTTATGCAAAGACTCTCATCATTTGTACAACATGTACCCTAGATTTTAATGTTATCTTATTTAGTTTTCATTTTTTATCATTTGTGATTTGAGTCATAAATATACAAGATCAATAACAACCTCATGTGATTAATTTATTATAATGTGAAGGCACTCTAGTCTGTATTAGAATCCAATTATATCAATATGCTAAAAGGGGATACTAAGTTCACCAAGGGCAGAACACCCATTTTTTGAAACCAATTCTTGAGGGATAACATGGATTTACTGCATTTTATTTCTGCTTATATTGTCTTTGTTCTGTAATTTATGCTTAATGATCGAGACGAACATCAATATGTGGATTCCGCCATTAGTTCTTATAGAAGTAAGTGGCTACACTTTATTTCCAAAGTGGAGATACACATTACCTATTTTCTATTATTGGGTGACATTATAGTTCAAGATTATTGTGATTCTGAGATGATAGTGATACTTAAAGGAATCCAATAGAAGGGAAACAATTAATTGGAATGAATTATGCGAGAGATTTTCTTCCTTATTTTGTGTAGTGGATTGTATTAATTTTTTGGGCATCCTCACAAGCTAATTTTGTTGAAGGTATTCACTTGAGAGGGTGTCATATTTGTCCAAAGTTGTCATTTGGAGAGGATAGTATCAATCATAGAAACATAAAAAAATCCTCCACTTTGGGGCAATTAAGCCAAGAAGTTTTATCGCTCTTTTGATGGACGGTTAAGGGTCGGGAGGTCTATAGTTAATAAGTTTTCAAGAGAATATATTAGAATATTATGTGCTATGAAATTAGACATTTATATTATAGAGTTTGGAGTTACTTTAACATACTATTTGGAGATGGCAATCACGAGAGTGGGTGAACTTTTCATTTAGTTGGCCATGAGAGAGCCCATTAATCATTTATACTTCAATGTTGATTGCACATTTACCATATTCGATGAAATGATAATAGAAAATTAGTTTGATCATGAATCCCACAATCTGACACTCTACCATATTAAGTAGCTTTCCCTTGTTTTCATTTGATCTTTGTCGTCAATTTAATTGTGTCTCATTAAATTACAAAATGTCAAAATATTTACTTCATTGCTTTTGTTATAATAATGCATTAATGGTAAAATTGTCATTATTACCAATTGGTTTACGTTTCTTTAAGTAGTTTAGTACTCATGTCATATCTAGTTTCCTTGTGGATTCGACTTTAATATACTACAAAGATTGAATATGTAATATTCATGAATTAATCCATATAAGATTGTATGTGTTAACGCCTATGATTAATATGTATTATGATAATAAAGTCGAGGTAAAAACTTCAATCTTAATTGTTGCCTACAGCATAAAATGTGGTTTTCAAAATTATAAGAACTGAGAAAAACAAAGTCTCGATAATTGTTCTCATAGGTAATATACTGTAGATTCGTATAGTTTAAAATTTATATGATTTTTAATAAATTTTAGGAGAAGTTTTAGTTAGGTTAAGCGAATGTGCAAAAATAAAAAATCTGTTAAACTATCGATTTTGTTCTTCGACCAAAATTAAGATTTTGATTCATATAGTTTATTTTTATAAATATATTTTTTTGAATCCAAATGAAGTGTAGTTTCTTATTTACATGTAATGTCTTAACAATTTACTTAATTACATGAAAATAATACATTTTTTAACTCAATTGGAAAATCATTTCCCGACTAACCTTAGGTCAATAAGATAACTAGCTAACAATTTCATTTTCTAGGGTTAAACTTGATACTTATTCTTTTTGAACCTTAGGCCGAGATCAAATGGGAGAAGATACAAAATGCAAGAGGGAACATAACTTGGAGAACAAGGAGATTCTTTTGGGCTAATCATTTGAGTAATTAGTTAAATTCTCTTCTATGAATTATCTCTGAATTTTTTGGTTAAATAAACATTGTTCTAGTAATTATATACTCTCGTGTGTTATCAATCTCTACTAATTATAGAGCAAATAAAAAATCAAATTAATTGTGGTTAAGACACACCCTAGGTGAAATCAAATTTATGGCTGAAACTTTCTAATTATTAATTGCTACATTGGCTCATCCGAAAATTTGAAAACTCCTTTTGTTATTTCTCTTTTAAGTTTACTTTCCAAATACATTGAATTTTTATTAATTAAACTTTTTATATTAGAATGTATGAGCAAATGACTAAGACTCATTCTTGTTGTTTGTCAAAATTTTAACCTAACATAAATACTCTACTTAAAACAAGTGCAAAGCATTTTTGTATCACAAACTATTAGAGGTTTACATTTATATTCAATTAGAATCACATTCACAAGTTAAGCAAAGAGAAAACTATAAGTTTTACATTGTACATCTTCACAGTCTGTCAGAATGTTGAGATGAAATAAAGCATATGCAAATCTTTGAATTCTTTTTGACAACCTACATAGAATAAAACTTTGATATTTGCATGAGTTCAACATCATAAAATCTAGTTTCATTTAAAGTTAAAATTGCTTGATTTCATAATTATCTCATGAGTTATGGATTTTATATTGAATATCAATTAGTATATAGGTACAAAAAAATGAAATAGAACATTGTCATTTTGTTAAATTTTGTATAGGTATTTCATAATAACCTAAAATAAGATATTTATAAGGATTAAGCATCCAAGAGTCTACTATTGTTTACAAAATTTGTAGTATTAGAATATGTTGTGTTTCTTAATTGTTATGAATTTTGTAATTGACTTTACTCAATTTGCCATATGCAAATTTAAAAGCAAATTGATGTTGTGACATCCATGAAATAAAATCATTATTGATGCAACTATATTTCTATATACATTGAAGTTGATTTTGGACAAGTTATATATGAATGCAGTAAATGAATGAACTGCTAATCATGCTTTTGCATTTTCTATATTGTACAATATCGTTTATGCAAGGATGATATGAATTTCCCTAATGGGATGATATGATATCCTTAGGGATAACATGTTTTTTAGTATATATAATATAATACCCCTAGGGAAGATATGATACATTTTGTTGTGATATGTCATGTGCATTATACATACATGATTGCACAAGACCATGAAATGTTATATAATATGCAATGGGCATTTAATATGTTTATGTTTATGAATATAAATGTTTCAATTTATCTCGTGATTCAATGCATATGATAATGATGCGAAAATTATGTAGTGATACACTAGCAAGTTAACTATTCACTCAAGTAATATAATGAGTAAGGTTGTCGATCCCACAAGGACTATCAAATTTTTACTCTTTAATCTTATTTGTAATATAAGAGATTAAAGGATTTGAATAAAAAAAATTATAAAAACAATCAGAGGTAAGATGTAAAGATATCAAATATGGAGATCTAGGGAAGCCCTCCCCTACACCACTTATGCTAATGGATCCTAACAAAGGCACAAGCGCACATGAACCTATGATAAAGTGAAGAACTGTCAACATATCTAACTCACTAATATCTCAAGTTTGAGTTATGTATCTTGCCAATAGAAAGATAAGAATTAACCCTTTAGGTGTTTAATCCTAACCAATTATTAAATACGATGCATTAAAATTAGTTCCCTCTTAATTAAAGGCCCTTTCGATTTCTTCTTAATTGACTACACAACCTTGGGGCTCCTTTGGTTTCTCTCAAGTTATGGTATTCATGCAATATAATAAAATCACATAGAAGAATTAAGAATGAGCATGAATACAATAAAAAAGTTCAGACTATATCAAATCATAAAAAGATTCAAAACAATAAAGTTCGATTCTGTAGACCTTAACAACAAACTACTACATAGAAACAAAACTAAAAACCAAAGGGAGTTCAGAGTTCATATGAAATAACTAGAAAATAAAAGAATAAATGAAACTAAGGAGGAGAGGATGATGCTTGCAGATCTCTCGAAATTTACTGAGCAAAGATATGAATCTAAGCCTCTCAAAGACATCTCCTCTTCTCTTCTCTTCCATACAAAATTCTCTTGCCTTCGCCTCCAAAAGTATTCTTCAATCTAGGCAATGATGATAAAACAGATGATGATCTCTTCTTCGATCTTTTTTTTCTATAGGTTCCCAAGAGTCTTATTTATAGGCTTCTCAAGTCTCCCTAGGCTTTCCAATGGAGTTTGAGACAAATTAAAAAATGTTCGGCAATGACAGCTCCGTTCACATCTTGTAAATATGCGTTCACAATCATGTATTGTGGCGTCTCATAGAATCTGGTTATTACTTACTCATGAAAGTGATTTCAGAGCCGTGAAACTCCATACAATGAATATACGTCTTCTATAATGCCTGTAAAACTTTGATGTCACAAATGTGTGGTTCTGTTATGGCGTGAAGTGATTTAATGCCTAGTGTATTCGAATGCATCAAGTACATCCTTCGATAGTGCCATGATATACTCTAAAATGGTTGTAAAAGTGAGGTTTTACTCCTGGTGGACATTATCACGACCTGTAATGTAACAATCTAAAAAAAAAAAAGAAAAAAAAAGGGAGGCAGTTACAACAATTCTCACACTATTCCCTCCCACATCTCTCTCTCTCTCTCTCTCCCTCTCTGCCCTCACTTAACTACAAAAAAAGGGCAGTCGTCGCCACGATGTCGTTAGACTATGAAATACCAACAAATTATATACTATTTCAAAACTCTCGATGAGGTGAAGGCATCAATACAATTTTTTTAGTGTTGCGCGCACCAAGGAGAGGAGATCGAGACTAAAAGGAGCAAGAAAAGGGAAGACCCTTTCCTATTCTCCAAGAAAAGGTAAGTGATTCGGAAACTAAGTAATCAGAATTATAATTTTGAATTTGATCTTGTATATGTTTATCGAAAAGAAATAATAAAGATGATCTTTACTTAAATCTTGCATGTGATTCATTTTTTAGAGCTTGAACTCATTCTTAAGAGTTCATATTTATATTATAGTATGAAAGTTTCATGCTTTAGATTGATGAAATGAAATGTTAATAATGATAGATCCATGTTATTAGTTTTGTCCAGATTTTATAGTCTCTATTGAGAATAAGTTTTGACTAAGTTGTACTCGTCTTAAAATTACAAATCAAATATGCATGTGTAGCCTCAAAGTCTAGTTTCAGCAAAAACTGAATTCATCTCAACCTGGGGTCTACAAAGAACAATATGAGCTAAATATTAACCCACTGTCATGTTATCCCGAGATGCCTCATGTCCGAATTATAAGGAGATAAAATGTGAAAATTATTTCAATCGTTTGAAAGTATATTATAAATGAAAATTATAATTATTCTAAATGAATGCTTATGAATCAAGTTATGATTTATTATTGATGAGATGTTAAATTTATCCAAGTTTGAAAATGAATACCTGATTTGAAATCGTCTCTAAAGAGTTGTATTTGATATTGTCACTATTTTCAAGATAAGTGAGTTTTATGATCTTGTATGTTCACAATTATGATGAATAATATTATTTATCTTTTAGCTCTTAAGAGTAATTACGTGAATAAATTATAACATATTATTTTGTGATGATTCTAAATTTATAATTGGATGTCACATAATCTCTCATATGGCCTGAATGCTTTGTTCTTTACTTTATTTTCAACCCTCCATATTAATGCTTTGTTCAATATTTTATCAATGACTTGGTAAAATGTAGAGCAATCATAGAACATCAACAATAGTCTTGTTGGTTTAATGTAGCTAAGATTTTGCCCTTAACGATGCAATTAAAATAACACTATGCAATGACTCTCATCATTTGTACAACATGCACCCTAGCTTTTAATGTTATTGTATTTAGTTTCATTTTTTATCATTTGTGATTTGAGTCATAAATATACAAGTCTATGATAATGTGAAGGCACTCTAGTCGGTATTAGAACCCAATTATATGAATACTCTAAAAGGGGAGACTAAGTTCACCAAAGGTACAACACCCATTTTTTGAAACCAATTTTGGAGGGATATCATAGATGAGGAAGAAAGGGGCTAGGACGAAGTTGAAACTTCACCTCTCTAGATTTACTACATTTTATTTCTATTTATACTGTCTTTTGTTCTGTAATTTATGGTTAATGATCGAGACAGACAACAATAGGTGGATTCTGTCATTGGTTCTTATAGAAGTTAGTGGCTACACTCTATTAACGGAGTGGAGATAATCATATTACTGTTTTCCATTATTGGGAGGTATTTTAGTTGAAGATTATTGTAAGTATGAGAGGATAGTGACATCTAAAAGAATCCAATAGAAGTGAAACATTTAGTTGGAATGAATTAGGCGAGAGATTTTCTTCCTCCTATTGTGTAGTGGATTGTATTAATTTGTTGGGCATCCTAACAAGCTAATTTTATTGGAGGTATTCACTTAAGATGGTGTCATCTTTGTCCAAAGTTATGATTTTGAGAGGATAGTATCATTCATAGACAACCTAAAAAACTTCCTTCACTTTGGGGGCAATCAAGTTGAGAAGTTTTATCTCTCTTTTAATGGACTACTAAAGGTCGAGAGGTCGATAGTTCACAAGTTTTCAACAGAATATATTAGAATAATATGAGCTATGAGATTAGACATTTGTGTTCTAGAGTTTGGAGTTACTTTAACATAATATTTGGAGATGGCAATCACGAGAGTTGGCGAACTTTTCATTTAGTTAGCCATGCGAGAGTCGATTAATCATTTATTCTTCAATGTTGACTGAGCATTTACTGTATTTGATGAAAGGATAATAGAAAAATTAATTTGATCGTGAATCCCACATTCCAACATTCTACCATCTTATCAACTTCATTACTTCTTTGTTTTAAACATGCATTCATAGTAGCAATCATCCTTATATCCAATTGGTTTAGTTTTTTGTAAGTAGTTTAGTACTCATGTCATATATGTATACTACAAAGATTGAATATGTATATTCATGACTTAATCCATATAAGATTATATGGGTTAATGTCTATGATTAATATGTACTGTGATAATTGTGTCAAGGTAAAAATTCAAACCTTAGTTTTCCTACGACATGAAATTTGGTTTTAAAAAATATAAGAACTAAGAAAAATAAAGTCTCTATAATTGTTCATATGGTAATATAAGGTAGATTCATATAGTTTAAAATTTGTATGATTTTTAATAAATTTTTAGAGAAATTTTAGTTAGGTTAAATGAATATGAAAAAATGAAAAATTTGTAAAACTATTGATTTTGTTCTTCGACCCAAAATTCAAATCTTGATTCATATAGTTTATTTTATAAATATTTTATTTAAATCCAAATGAATGGTAGCTTCTTATTTACATGTAATGTCTTAACATTTGAGCTCAATAGCGAAAGTCATTTCCCAATCGACCTTAGGTCAATAAGATAACTTGATAACAATTATATTTTACTAGATTTAAACTTATTTCTTATTCTTTTTGAGCCTTAGTCCGAGATCAAATGGGATAAGGTACAAAGTGCAAGAGGGAAAACAACTTGTTGAACAGGGAGATTCTTTTGGGTTAATCATCTGAGTAATTAGTTAAATTATCTTCAATGAATTATGTCTGAATTTTTTGGTTAAATAAGAGTTGTTCTAGTAATTATACACTCTCGTGTGCTATCAATCTATACCAATTATAGAGCACGTTTGAAACCGAATTTCCTATGGGTAAGACACACCCTAGCTAAATTAAAATTCGTGGTTGAAATTTTTTAATTGTTAATTGCTATATTGGCTCATTCGGAAATTTGAAAACTCCTTTTGTTATTTCTCTTTTATGTTTACTTTCCAAATACTTTGAAATTTCATTAATCAAAATTTTAATATTAGAAGTAATGAGAAAATGAATAAGGCTCACTCTTGCTGCTTTTCAAAATTTTAAACTACCATAAATATTATACTTAAAACAAGTGCAAAGCATTTTTGTAACACAAACTATTAGAGGTTTACATTTATACCCAATTGAAATCACATTCATAAGTTAAGCAAAGAGAAAGCTATAAGTTTTACATTGTACATCTCATAGTCTATGAGGATGCCGAGATGAAACAAAACATATGCAAATTTTTGAATTTTCTTAGACAACTCTACATAGAATAAAACTTTGATATTTACATGATTTCAACCTCATAAAGTCTAATTTCATTTAAAATTAAAATTGCCTAATTTCATTAGTATCTCATGAGTTATGGATTTTATATTGAATATCACTTAGTCTGTCAGCACACAGAAATAAAATAGAACATTGTCATTTTGTTAACTTTGTATGGGAATTCTAGAATAATCTATTTATTCTAAAATAAGATATTTGTAAGGATTAAGCATCCATGAGTCTACTATTTTTCATAAAATTTGTAGTATTAGAATATGTTGTATTTCTTAATTGTTATGAATTTTATAGCTGACTTTATTCAATTTGTCACGTGCAAAACTAAAACCAAATTGATGTCGTGAAGTCCATGAAAGGGAATTATTATTGATGCAATTGTATTTCTATATACATTGCAGTTGATTTTTGACATGTTGTATATGAATGCATCAAATGAATGAACTGCTAATCATGCATTTGCATTTTGTCTATCGATGATATAGTTTCTATAGGGCTGTCTCGAGGGATAATATGTTCTCTGGCAGAGATAATATAATACCCTTAGGGACATATGATATTTTTATCAAGTTTGTAATATGTCATTTGCATTATATATACATGATTGCGCAAGTCCATGAAATGTTATACGATAGGTGATGGACATTTAATATGTTGATGAATATAAATGTTTCAATTTATCTTGTGATTCAATACATTTGATAATGATGTGAAATTTATGTAGTGATACACTAGCAAGTTCAGTATTCGTTCAAGTAATATAATTAGTAAGGTTGTCGATCCCACGAGGACTATCAAATTCCTACTATTTAATCTTGGTTTGTAATATAAGAGATTAAAAGATTTGAATAGAAAATTTCTAAAAATCAATTCTAGATAAATTCATGGGTAAGAGGAAAATATATCAAATATGGAGAATGAGGGAAACCCTCCTACACACCACCGATGTTGCAGATCCTAACACGGGCACTAGCGCACATGAACCAATGATAAAGTGGAGAACACTCAAAAACTTGCTACTGCCTTGGCATTATTTGTGGGTGTGGCAATGACTTCTATCCATTCAAACACATAATCGATCACAACCAATATATACTCATTATTCAAGGACTTAGGAAACGGCCCCATAAAGTCAATGCCCCAGACGTAAAAAAATATCACAATATAGAATGTTATTCAATGACATTTCATTCAATTTAGAGATGACCTGTCCGTTGACATCGATCACATGACTTATAGTAGGCCTTTGCGTCTTTGAAGTTCGACGGCCAGTAGAGTCCGCTCTCTAGTACTTTTGTTGTTGTCCGGTTAGCTCCGAAATGTCCTCCTGACATTCCGTCCTGACAGTGCTTTAGAATGTCTTCGATCTCCTCATCTCTCATGCATCGCCTTATGATCTGATCTGCACACAATTTAAACAAGTAGGGGTCCTCCAGTGATGGTGCTTGACGTCCGAGAAGAACTTCCTCCTCTGGTGGTGTGTCATGCCCTTCGGAATCCATTTACCTACAAGGTAGTTAGAAAAATCCGCATACCAAGGGGTTGACTTAGATTTTTGATTTACCACACACAGAGAAGATTTGTTCATTTGGGAATTCCTCCTGGATGTCCGAGCTATCATGGGGTGCGGATTCAAGGCGAGACAAATGATCCGCCACCAGATTCTCCATTCCCACTTCACTTCCACATCGAATTCCTGAAGTAGAAGGATCCAATTGGGCTTTGCGTCCTTCTTCGTCATGAGGTGCCTTATTGCTGCATGGTTTGTACGCAACAATTTGGAGTGAACAAGGTAAGCATGGAATTTGTCAAATGCATAAATTATTGCCAGAAATTCCTTTTCCGTTGTTGCGTAATTTAGCTGAGCTGCGATTAGTGTCTGACTTGCATAATAGATTGCCCGAAAAGTCTTGTCCTTGTACTACCCCAACACTGCTTCAATTGCCACGTCGCTCGCGTCACACATTATCTTGAACGACTCATGCCAATCTAGTGCGACAACTATCAGTGCAGAAATCAAACACTTCTTGAGTGTATTGAACGTCTTCAAACACTCATCATCAAACTCAAACTTTGTGTCCTTGACTAACAACTTAGTGAGTGGCTTCGCTATCTTTGAAAAATCTCTGATAAAGCGGCAATAAAATCTTACATACCTAAGAAAGCTCCTCACAACTTAAACGCTCGTCGGTGGTGGGAGATTAGCTATCACATCTATCTTGGCCTTATCTACCTCAATTACCTTCTATGAAATCTTGTGGCCAAGCACAATCCCTTCTTGTACCATGAAATGACACTTCTCCTAGTTGAGTACAAGGTTAGTTTCTCCACATCTCTACAACACTAAAGACAAGTTATGCAGACAGTTCACAAAAGAATAGGCAAATAAGGTAAAATCATCTATAAAAACATCCAAAATACGCTCATTCATGTAGGAGAAAATGGACATCATGCATCGCTGAAAAGTCAGAGGTGCATTGCATAGTCCAAACGTCATTCTCTGGTAGGAAAAAGTCTCATAGGGACACGTAAACGTCATCTTCTCCTGATCTTCCGGTGCTACCGCAATCTGATTGTAGCACAAAAATCCATCCAAAAAGCAATAAAACTAATGAAGTGAAACATGCTCAAGCATCTAGTCAATAAAAGGCAAAGAAAAGTGGTCCTTACGAGTGTCCTTGTTCAGCTTAAGGTAGTCAATACACATGCGCCATCCAGTTACGGTCCTCTGGACACTAGCTCATTGTTCTTGTTGCTGACCACCGTGATACCTCCTTTCTTGGGCACCATTTGGACTGGACTAATCCATGGACTATCCGAAATCGGGTAGATCACCCTAGCATCCAACAACTTTATTAGCTCTTTCTTCACTACCTCTTTCAAGGTGAGGTTGAGTCGGCGCTGAAACTGATAAACGCAATAAATGCATACTTATGATTAGCACAATTCATTAATTTCATAACTATATCATATGATTTAAGTTAATTTGACATCAATTTTCTAAAAGAATGAGGAGCTACTCAAAGTTGGATAAAATTGCAGGAATGAAATGAAATGAAGAGAAGAGAAAGGAAGAATGAAATGAAGAAGAGAACAAAAGAGAAAGGAAGGGAGGTCCAGGACATAGTCAGCCTCTGCGTCGACTCTGGTACGCGCAATGAATAACATTGCGCTACGGTCAGGCCGTAGCAGACGCCGTGACCGTAGCGCATTCCTCCGATCGTAGTGCGCATTCTTCCTGACCGCAGTGGACAAGTTCACGGGCGTAGCACACCTGCCTGACCGTAGCGCACTACCTCACGGGCGTAGTACACCTGTTTGGCCATAGCACATTCCTCAACCTTACCGTAGCGCATGTTTTCTTGGACCATAGGAGCAGCAACAGGTCGTGAATGGTTGGTGGCCTACACTGGCGATATATATATATAGATAATTAAGGTTTTACTCTCTCTCCTCTCTCTCTTTCAGAGGCCAAAATTGGAGCATTTGTAATCATATTTAGGGATTCTTGCACTTGTGAGAGGTACATTTAATGTTGCATATTTAAGACTTTGATGTATGTTGAATGTTAGTGTTTAAACTCGTGTTTTGAATGTGATAATGGATTTCTTCTCTCCTATTCATTTCTATATCTTTCACCTAAGTATGATGAACTAATTCCTCTTGTTTTAGGGTTTGATTGTTTGGGAAATAGTGATTATGCATGTATGTGGCTCTTTTGTTTAGTGAACATCTTATCAAATTCTTGTGAAATTAGCTACTTCATTTGAATTACCTTAGGTTGTTAAGTGATGAAAGTCATCTTAATTAACTAGTAAATTTCACTAAATTAACATGATATATGAGTGCTATCTAGAAATAAAAGTGCCTTGTAAATGCAATGATTGTTAAAGTGAATGCATGAAAATGTTATTCCATAGCCCTAATTAGAATTGTGTTGCCTTGAAAGAAGGATGCATG
>LTAE01012329.1:0-13986 GCA_001647135.1 Pontederia paniculata
TTAGGAGATGATCCACCATCAATGGAGAGAGAATTTCAGCCTTATCTTGAGATCCCTTGAGTAAGACGCATGGAGAAGAAGGCTAGGGCCGGCTAGAGGAAAAGAATTAAATTTGTTGGGAGAGGATATTTATAACTCTAGAGTCCAAGTTTGTTGGACAATCTGAATTTATTTCAGATTTAAATTAATTTCGAATTTAAATTCTAATTTCCTTCTTCTTAGTTAAGGAAATATCTTTTGAGGAAATAAAATCTGATGGGATTAACTTTCTAGGAAGATAAAATCTGAGAAAATTAAATTTTTAAGAGATAAAAATCTGAGGAGATAAAATTTTTTATCTTCTAATTATGAAAATATATTTGGAGGAAATAAATCTGAGGAGATTAAATTTATGAGGGGATAAAATTTGAATTAGGTTTGAAAATAATTGAGGATGAAATCTGGGTAGTTACATCACATTTTTCAGCTTCTTCATTAGATTCGTTCAGTTTGCCATTTTTTTTAAATTACTGCTCTGTTTCTTGTTTCTCTGAGCCAAACAAATATGTATATATGGATTCATGTCTTTTGAATACACTAAATTATACGTTTCATGAAGTCTTAATTATTCATCAGAATGATTTGAGATTTACACCATTGATTTAAAATTTGATGGTCGAAAATAGGACATGAATGTAGTGCAGATATGACTTGTACAGGAGTAACGTTGAAGTGCAGTGTTAGTTAGCTCTGGGTCATGTTTTTTATATTAGTGGCCTTGATTGAATTGCACCAAGTTAAGAAGCCTCAATTATTTATGAGATAGATTTGTTTTAGATCATTGTTTATTTATGGAATTGATTTGATTCGGATCACTGATATAAAATCTTATAGCTCAAAACATGGGGCAATATGAATGTACTGTAAACTAAGAATATGAGTGGTGCCTCGTTACTACAATAGGGCTTTGATGAAAAAATGCAAACATTTTAAATGATGATAAATGAATGAATTACTCAATAGATAAAACATATGACAGTAAATGTAAGAATTTTACATATTAATACATCATCATTGCACAACATACATCCGATGACTCTGGATTACCTAAAGTAGTTGAGAATGAAGTAGAATCCAGAATGATTGGATTTTACTCCAACAAATATTTGAAGTTGGATGAACTATTAGCAAGTAGCTAACACAAGCCATCTGTTACAACTACTAATAACACCATGAACTGTAGAGGGTAGAAAGCCAGACCAACCTGAAGTATAAGTACACGATAACGCCAGAAACTCCAGGTTCAGGACTTGTTTGTCTACAACATACTGTCCGTCTTTGCTGGCAACCGACGGAAAAAGTTTAAAGGTACTGGAGGCAGCGGATACCGCAGTTTTGGATGTCTCATGACATAAAAGCCTGTCACTGCAGCCAGAACCTGAAATGGTGTCACATATAGTACAATAGCTGCAATGAAGCATAGCAACACAAATATGGTAGTGGCCCGAGGATCCCTCCAGCTCAGCAGAGCCTGGATCCTCTCCCCTTGAGTTGCTATATCCCCAACCACAGTCTGCACCTTCCCGGCAACACTTCTTAGACGATCGTATCTAGCTTTAACAATCTCTGGACTCCGGCTGGTGGGAAATGTGTCAAACTCCTCATCAAGCTCATCTGGATGAAGAGCCTCAGCATGAGAGATTTTTGTGTTCATATGTGGGGGATGACGAGGACGAAAACGGTAGTTCCAAATTCCTATCAGGAACATGTAAAGGAAGAATGTAGGTAAGATCAGTTCAGGGAAGCACACTAGCATAAGATACAGAACATGCACCAATACAGTAGTGATGGGGTTCCTCCATGAGCAGACACCTGAAAGCCATTTGCCCGCTTGAAACAATCCTGAAAAAACTGCCATAAGCCTGAAGAAATTTGCTTTACTTCTGCGCATGCTCCAACGATGAGAATCAGTATCAGACATGTATTCCACAACTTCCTTTCTTAGGGGAGGTTCCATTCGGCTAAGACGTGCTGCAACAATTTGGACAGCTTGATACCGCAACATATCAAGTTGCATAACTGCTAAAGGGCGTACGTAATGCATTTTTGGTAGAAGAGGCCGTGAATACATGTGCAACATGTTAACCAATGTTGCAGATGAGAACCGAATGGCAAGGTGGAGTTCACCTTTTTTTTTCACTCCTGAATTTTCTAGGACTAAAAGAGGATACGAATGTGTGTATACACGGCCAGTTTCAAGAGTGGAAAGACGTATACGAACCTTCCCAATCCTTTCATCTTTTTTATCTTCAGAACCCTTCTCGCCAAGCTGACGGTTGTCAAACACACCTACTGTAAGAACTGTAGCTGCATCATAAACCTCCCATGTATACTGCTCATTGAATTTGGGGCACAGGCTGTTGATAATCGTACGAGTGCGCACCCACTTCTGTCCATACTTAGCTACACAGTAAGTGTCTGAGGTACCCTTTCCCTCGCGTGTCTTCATAGGATGCAACCCGTCGGCACTAAGGATTCCAAGCTCAAGCAATCCAATTGGTTGCTTCCAGAGTTGTCTTGCTGTTGGTCTCAAGTCACTACTGTAATGAGTAGACTCATCAAGTACATGATATCCTCCATCCAAACAGACTCTGAGATGAATTCGACTCGAAAATTTATCCTTTTTTAATTGATCCACATCAACTGCAACTGGCTTCTCAAGACTGTACCATTTAGTAGGGAACATCCTGTCATCAGCTCGCTTCTCAACAGATCCAAGTGCAATAACAACACGACCAATCACCTCATCTTTGTTTGGCGCGACACGATCTTCTACAGATAGGATGAGGTGGTCCTCAAAGGGTTCTGCTGCCACAAACATGAACTCTTCATTCCAACAAGGATTAGATGCCCGAGCTTGAACTGTCTTCGACCTTAAAACCTGATTACCTAGTTGTGCCTTGACATAAACATCTGGAAAACGAGTCTTATCTGCTAAAACGATATCTTGAGCCTCAATAACGTTGAGGCGAACATACCACAACCGGGGTCCATGGTACACTTTTGAGCGAATGTGAGAAGTAACAACAGAGGCATCAATTGTTGCAGCATCTGAGTGCCATGCATCAGGAAAGGATTCATCAGCTTGGGTGCCTACCCAAACTGCAAGCATCAATTCACCTTTTATCTTTTCTCCTTTCTTATCCACAAGGCGGTACCATTCAGGGGCCAGTGGACTATCTGGTGGTACACGAGTTGGCACGTCCATTAAATCAAACCGAACATTCCCAACAATATCATCCTTGATCATATCTTTGTCTTTAACAACTACCTCAACAACTGATGCTTGAAAACAGTCTCTGGAGAATGCAAATACTTCATTCCATTCAGGGTTCTGCTTCTTCTCAAAGTGCTTGGTTTTTCCTTTGTAGTTACCTAATTTCACCTCCACATAAGGATCCAGGCTTCCTGTAAGATCCATAGCTGGTAAGTCTCGTGCCTTCACGACACGGACAAAGAGATAGTGCATTTGCTCTACAAGATCATATGTATTAGTTGCTTTCTCTGTCCGGACAACTCTCCCACCAATGACGTGTCCCCCGCCAAGGTGCGGATTAGTTTCTTTTATTGCAAAGTCTGCTGGTTGTTGTGATGATGCTGATGAGTACATCCTGACAATTCTAGCAGGCTGGGGTTCCGGTTTCATTGGATCAGCTGAATATTTCAGAGGCTCACTAACTGGCACAGGTAAAGGTTGTTGATACACCTCCTTTGGAATGCTATGAAATGTATGCCTAGCTTCTGCCTTTTTTTCCGGTGGTGGGTTTGGACTTGGGGTTGCGACCTGTGGAAGAAATTGATGAGCTTGGATGGGAGGGTTATTTGGCACAGAATCAACTGCCGGAAGTGGATTGGAAGCTTTTATTGATGGATCGTTTGTAATAAACACTTTAAGACCAAGTTCTCCCTTTACGCGTGAGAAGAGTCCACGCTTTTCAAGTGGATAGTGCAAGACTACAGCATCTGAAAAGGGGACGAAGGATGTTCCAGCAATTCGAACCTTGCCAAGGAAGGACTTGGAATTTGTGGCTCTGTTGATGTTGTAGACATAGGCTTCTAGTGCAAGTTCAGAAAGGATGCTAACATCTGCAATGTTGAAATAGAAACGTTCATCCCATACAGGGTTAAGGTCTTTTTCTTTGATCACAGTACGAAACTTCTGTCCATCAAAATGAAGCTCGACAAAGGGGCTTGAAGAGCCCTGACCGTCCTTGGGCATGAGACCATGGGCACTTATAACTTCTACTCCCAGCTTGTAGTTGCTCATCTTTGCAAATTTTGTTGATAACAATGCCTAACTGAAAAGGTTTCACAACAATGTTAGTATTCCTGCCTATAATATGAGAAGGTGACCCCACACTACAGTAAGGTACGAGACTGATAATTGATGACATACAGCTGTTATTTAACATATGTTAGACTTCTTACAATATCATGGTCAGGCAAAAGATGAAGAACCAATTATTGATTCATGTATATTTGCAGATACAGGATTTGAACTTTTTTATACTAGCATGAGAAATGATGTTCAAGAGTTTTTAACAAGTTTGGATTCAACAGAAGCATATCATGAATTAGTGTCATGATCCAGTCAGAAAGTAATTTAAAGTAAAGAAGATCATGCTTCCATATGTAGAATTGAGTTTTGCATACGAAATCAAGCTAAAAATTTCTTCTACAGAAGAAATTTGGATCTAGTTCACATTATCAGTGGATTGTGAAGAAAAAGGATTTCAACCTTGACACTTTAAGATGACAGTCACTTTACCATATGTAGAAATCGTTCTGGAAGTGAAGATTCAAAATAGAAACATAAATTTAGAACATACTAAATAATGGTTTTCCAATATTATAGAGGAGACCAACATTACTTACAAAGGGAAAGTACAAAAGTTGAAGATTAACCTCAATAGTATGAACCTTAGGAACCTCATGGAGATTCGAACCACAGCCCCAAACCCATCTATTAAGATATGTTAACGAATGTACTAAATAACATGTTTATTAGTGTCCATAGCAGTAAATCTGTCTTGCCAACTTCAGAATGTATTGTATCAAAATCAATCAGAAGATACTTATAGAAGTTAGAAACCAATCAAAACCCTAAGAATTGCTTGAATCGAAGCTAACCAGCTATAAAGAAGAGCAAACCAAGAAAATGAAACAAAAGAAATATTGGATTCGCTACGAACGCATACTGTCGATTGGACCTTGTAAATGGCACATGCACAATCTAGTCAGATTTCAAAGCTGCAAACAGCCTGTCATACAACTCTGTTATGCATCAATTGGCACTAGAAGTTGATACTTAACAGCATAGAATAATTACAGAAGTGAGATAAAATGGTCGTGCTTTTTTTCTCTACTTCCTGTACCCGTTCAGATCCTAGGGATGTTAATAGAAAAACAGGGAAACTAAGACGCCTTCTAAAGGTAAAGGTGTGATGGTAGCTCACTACAAAAGAATCAAGGATGCATCTCACTCAGCCCCCATTCTAAATAGCACAAAAGTACCAAACTTTTTGAACTTGACTACAGGAAAAGACTAAAGCGTGATCTTTTCCTATACAGACAGCAAGATCTATCCTGATTACAAAAACTAGCTCGATTAATTAGCAGCACAACAGAACTAGAAAAAAGAAAGGGAAGAGCCAGCAAGTCTTGTATATCAATCTAAGCAAGATCTCCTAAATCTGAAACGAACTGAAAGATTAGAGAAAGAATAACTAAAAGGAACTTAAGCGAACTCGTCAGTTCCATTCCTAAAATAATTAAAGCAACCAATTTTGCCATTTCCACTACTACCATTCCACCTGAATCTGCAAAATTCCAGGAAAAAGGGATAAATTCTACCAAAAAAAAAAGCAAAGAAAAGTAAGTAACATGAGTCCAGCCAAGTAACTCAAAACATCGTCAAACCTTTACAAATCCGCTTCTAAGGCAAAAAGAAGACGGTGACCAGTTTTCTTCATTTAACAACTGAGAGACGCCACAAGAAACAACTAGAAAATCAGACCATTGCATAATATCTTCAAATGCATCCTCGTAAAACACACACAAACACACAGAAAAAGAAACCATCTTTTCGACGTTCCACTGCAATGGAACCGCCATGAACTCGCAGGAAACAGCAAACACGTTGCCCATTGCCTGCAAGTATAACAAGAAACCCACCACTGCCACAAAGTGCACGAGATATGACAAGATACGCAAACCCAGGAAAACAAAAGGAAAAGGAAGGATCAGATCAAGTACGAATTTCCTCACCTTCTGAAACTAAAAATTCCTCGGTTTCTGCTCAATGCCGTTCAAATTGATCTCCAAACCCACAGCGGCGGCGAACTCCGAGCTCCAAGGTGTCGTAAGGGCCCTATAAACGATGCAGAACAAACCCTACGGACGAGGGCGAGGGATCCCAGTGGTTGGCGACGCCATTTTTGCTCGTCGTCTACTTCTCCTTGGTGAGCAAAGAACGCTTTTTTTTCTTCTTCGCTTCTCTTCTCATCCTCTTATTTCTACCTCCACTTCGTCTTCTACCGTCGGGAAAAAAATATTTTTTTTTGAAATTTTCCTACCCCAGTGTAAAATTCGTCCACCGTCGATCAAATGTGGGTCCAGTAATCAACGGTTTTTGATGAACTTATATATTTATGTTTTTTCAATAATAATGTAGATATATTTTTTATTTTGTCCCTTTTTTGACATTATTTTCTAAGTCAATGACACTGAAATAAGGTAACGGACAAAAAGAAGAAAACGCAACTTTTCACGAGATTTGTTGAGAGCGACCCATTTGGGCTTCTACTTTGATTGAATAACGAAAGTGCCACCTTGTGTTCTAGTTTCATTTTTTTTTCCTTTTCGGTATTGTCTGGAAAAATATATATTCTATACTCAGCAGCAGCAACAGGTGAATAATTATTGTCGGTTAACAAAAATATTGTGTCCCAAATTCAAATTCACAAGTGCAAAAAAAAAAAAAGTAGAAAACTTTGATGAATAGAAGCCATTAATGCATTTATCAGGATATCAACAATTTAATATTTCATGGGTAGCCCCATGCGTGTATGATATAACATTGAAATGTTTTTATGCACTTATTTCTTTTTATTATAAACGAGACTTAGTAAAATAAAAATATAATTTTTAAAAAAATAAATGAATAAATAAGTATCATTGATATAAAAAATTAAATCAATATTTCTTGGTCGACAAATGAATATTTAGTTTTGATAAACAGAGTTTAAACCCTAAACAAAGATAGTATTTAATATTTAACATTTTATACTTTCGACTAAAACAATATTATTGATATTAATCACTCGTAAACAACAATAAGAAGAAAAGAAACGTGATAGTCAAGATAAAAATCAAAATATCTTACGTCTTGTATATGTGCTCTTAAAATGATACGATTAGCGAAGAATATATCTTCAAATAATTATTATGTTTTCATTACGAGAAATAAATTATGTTCGATTGAATCCTTAAATTACGAGAGATAACAAGGCGTCTACTATTTTACTAAGAATTGATTAAATTTAAAATGATTATTACGATGGACGTGCAAACATGCACGCAGGGACAACTTGGAGAGCACATGCATAAGTTTTGTGCATATGTGGCACTAATCCAAAGAAAATAAATAATGATGAATAAAATGCACAATTATGAGGATGAATCCCATATATGGTTTTAATGCACATATATGAAGATTATACAAAATTTTTGGCCTCTCTCAAAATTAAGTTTTAAATGATTTTAAGCATCGGCTCCTTTTCGTAGTATTTTTGGAACATGTACTATTCTAATTTTTCTTCATAGAACAAAGATATGAAATAATGTCATATTCTCACTTCGACAACAATAAAAAGTTTCAAACTTGATTTTTCTTGTCATATAAAATGAATATTCCTAAATACATATGTTCGCAGATTTTATGGATCATATCTTAATCTGTGAATTAGTAAATTTGCATTTAGTTTATATCGGTGTTATTTATTATATTCTTTTACATTTATTTACCTGTTTTGATTAATTTTTCACAACTGCAAAAGAAAAACATAATAGTATTAATAAGGAAATAATAAATATGAGAATTTAAAATCGCTGATTTTTAATATCAGAAGAACTATTAAAATTTGACTACTGTTAGTAATTAGGAGTAACTAAAATATATTTGGTTCTTTTATCGAAAAGAACACCAGAGATGTGATATAATTAGAAAAAAAATTAAGGTGAATAACCTTCCAAAACAAATTAAATCCTAAACGATTTCAGATATTTTTTTATGTCAAATTTTCTAGCCTAAGCTAAAATTACTAAAGGATTAATTTTTAATAAGAACATAATCTCATACCAGATTAAATTAAATTAATTATTAATTATTTAAAATGTTAAACTGTTTAAAAAATAAAATTTTTATATTTATATTCTTAAAATTTCATCTACATAAACTACTATGTACTTTCGGTCTAGCTAAAATTGGGTTATTGTAACTCTCAGTCACAATGTAGCCATTTTTTTATTAAAGTGAGAGAAAATAATTTGTAGTTGCATGATCTTTACCTAACTTTTGATATATTAACTACCAAGCATATATTTTCTTGATTAGGTACGCTTTCACATATGATATGGTACAAAAGCGGTGGGAAATTTTTTGGTTGACTGATAGGTGCCAATGACTAATTAATTCGGCCGAATAATTAAATATTAAATCAACCATTCATTGCTATTAAAAATATATCTATAATATTAAAATGGTGATATAATTTTCAACTGAACTTAAGAAGTGTGTAGTATACTTTTTAGTGTAGTATGTGTAGTACACGATAAATAATAATATTATATTTTAAGAACAACAAATACATGAATAAGAATTAAGAATAGTAATTAAGATTAGTTAGTACAGATGGTTAGCGGCTCTGTGTCGCGAATTAAGAGATAAGAGAGTTAGTAGTCCCGAGTTCGAATTCAGGAGCCGATCAGAATTTTTCATTATCGCACGCGTCGGAACGTCGGATAAGTCGGATGCTAGTAATCTCGGATTATCATGGGTCTCACCATCGTGGATAAAAAAACTAAAAATACTTATTATATAAGTGCACTATATAATTATTTTATCCTTTTTAATAATCGACTACTTTTATAAAGTGTTGAAAAAAAAATTCTCTTGAAATTTAGTTCATTTATTAGTGACCTAATTAATTCATTATTGGCATTATTGTTTATATGATATTCGATGGATTAACTCGGTGAGCCAGTGCAATTCGTGGTTGGTGATAAGGTTATTAAAATCGAAATTTTGCTTAGAATTAATAAGTGAATTATAAGATTGATAATTGAATAGTTATTATAAAGTTTTATGAAAAATTTTACAAAAATCATAATGGTAAATCATTAATGACCTTGTTTAGTGATGCATGGAGCGGGGCCTCGTCTGAATTGGCACTGACGACGATGATTCTGTCTCGTCTTTGTCAGCCCATGCACAAAGACGGACCATCAACTTATTAAAATATTAAGACATGCAATGTCTTCATCTCTCCTCAATATATATATATATATATATATATATATATATATAAATACAGATTAATTTACAGACTATACACTTCATTCGTCCTGCATAAAGTATTTTGCCAATCATCCTTTAAAAAGCATAGTTATTTAATAGTAATATTCCTTTACAAACCTGCTGACACCATAAAGCATCACATTGGAGAATTTATGAGTTGTATCTACTCCCGCATTAAAATTAAATAATTGATTGGTTAGACGGAAAGATTCGAGGTTAATTAAAGAAAAAATTGTGATTGTCATAAGATAATCATCACGTTTGAGCGTTTATGTTGTGGTATAGTGCTAAATACTTTTACAATTTGATTTTTATAATAATAATCAGGCAATTGCTCTCTTCATAGAAGTCTTTTTTCTTAAGGTAGAAATTAGAAATTGTGTTCTTTAATCCATCGTACAATTAAATTTTCTAAGTTATGTGTTTAGGTTTAAAAGAAAGGAGGGTAAAGAATAGAGAATAAAAAATATTTAAAAAAAAATTAAAAATCAATTTACTTTTTTTCGTGGTTAATAAAAATATTTATCTTAAATTTGAATTGAATAGAGAATTAAACTATGCTCTTAAATAAAATATTTATTAATAATTTTAAAAATTTAAATCAATAAAAATTAATATATTTTTTTACATGTTATCTTCTCTTTTATCAACTTTCTTTCTCTTCTCTTTTCATCTTTTTTCTATCCAAATACGCCTTAAGAAATATCACAAAATCTATCTAAGGTTTTATTATTGATGAAGTTTAGCTTTAACGATCTCATTATTTATTAACTTTTTTGTTTCTATTTTATTTTACAAATTATATTTTCTTAACCTTTCTTTGTAATAAGAACCATAAACCGAATTCGGTGAAAGCAAAATCCGAATATAACGATTTTTTATTTAAATAAATAATATGATAGTGCTTGAAAATAAGACAAATTTCGGTTTATTTCATTGTCCTTCAAGGCCGTAATAATCGAAAAGTGTGGTTGGTGAGCTTATGAGCTTTGTGGTACTACATGAATTGATGATGGAGAGAGATGAGAAAGTGAGCCGTTGATGGCAACATCCGTCTTAAATTAACATTGTTCGATGTAACATGAATCAATGGGTGTGTTTTGGATCCGTCGGTCACCGACTCACCATTTTAATTAACGATCTTTTAAACTCTTTTTCCGATAGAAATTCGAATTAATTTAAAGAAGTACGTTTGTTTGAATTAAATTAGAGTTGGGACATTTTAAATCCTCTTATTTCATCCTTCTAATATTCACATCTTCAAAATGTCGAAAAGAGTTAGTAAATTTACAGTGTTATGATTAGTAGAAGGGTTTTTAGACAAAAAAATTAAGGGTTGTAGCATTTCTCATGGGAATTTTATGCATGTGAACATTTGGATGATTAATTGTAACAAAACTATGTAAAAAAATTGTGGCGTTCCATGTCTCCAATTATTACTGTTCCATATCTCCAATTATTACCATGTATGTAGCTCATCATATCCAAAATTATATTAATTATTAGATTAAATAGCCTACCAATAATTCTAAAATCATAAATCAAAAGTTTTGATCATTTTCACATATTTCAAAATCTAACACATAGATAAGTAAAAAAAATACTTTTTTTAATGCGAGCACGTTTGAACTCAAGACTTATGTTAAGTAAAGTATAATATAAAAAACACTAAAAACTTATTATATTTATATTTTTAACATTAATAACTATATACAAAATATAATTTAGTAGCTTGAACCTCAAAAGAAACTCTTGAGATCTTGAAAATGTCACTATTCGTAGGTATGAAACTTTTCATATTTTAAACTTTGAAATTGTGAAAATAATTATCGTTAAAAATAGCATCACCCGTTTTTTTTACTATTTCAAAAATTAATTGAAAAAACGTGTAGCGACAACCGTTTTTTTTTCTTCTATACTTAAAATTAATTGCATATACATCAATTTAACTTTATTTATGCAAGATGCAATTAGTATATTAAAAACAGGTCATACGCATGCACATTGATGATCTTAATGCAAAAATGTTTAAGGTGGTCTTGGAATTAGCTTTAAACAAGACTCGAGTTACTAAGCAAAACTAGTGCTCTATGATTCAAATTGATATACATATTAAAACAAGGAAAAAAAATAACATAGGTTGGCACATATTCTTACGGATTTATATCTCGAACTGAGGGACGAGAAAACTAATAATTTCGAGTTCAAATTTCGAAAATATCAATTTTATCAATATTTACTTTTATCGTCACTCATCAAATTATCATAATAGTATTAGATATCATTGAATTATCACTGGAAAAAGAAAAAGAACCAAAGAATAAAATTACTCTAAATTAATTGAGATTAACTTCACTAAAAGATAATAAATTATCTACCAAAAGAAAAATAGAAGACAGAAACAATATCACCTCTTAAAAGGAATTGACTAACTAATATATTATTAAAATTAGTCCTCTAAATTTAATTTATAGAGTCATCAAACTTATTTTATTTACTTTTATTTTAATGTCAATTTAATTAAGTACTAATATTTGTAGAAGTTAATGAATTTAAATAAACAAAAGATTAATTAACTTTAGTACTTGATCATAAAAAAACAATTAACTTTAGAACTTGATCACAATTTTTTAATGATAAAACTATACTTATTTAAACCTAGTGGTCAAAACAACATACAGGATGGGACACAACAACTACTTCGTGCCTTAATTTGGACTGTGCCAACTCACCGACCGAGAGAAAGAGAGAGAGAGAGAGAGGAGAGAGAAAGAGAGTGAGAGAGGAGAGAGAGTGTGGTTAGTTTACTGAGCTGTTGTCGGTGCTTGTAGTCCAATCATATGAATAGACTTCCAGAAGTGCATCGTTGTTGCTTACGGTGTCAGATTCGTAAACGATGGACTCGCCAGTTGTTTTGGTCTCTCCAAGTCAAACAAGTGTTCTTTTTTTATTATCCGAATCAGAATTATTAACAACTAATTATTTTAATAAAAATATTAACAAAGTCATTTTTAATAATGTTTAAAATTTTAAATTTAAGACTACCAATCAATATTCTTTCTGCGTTAGAACCAAAAAAAACATTACAAAATGCATTCATGATTATGGGCAGATATTTGTTTCCTAGACATGACCACAATTTTCAATGCCCCGTACATGAAAGATAAATTTAATAAAACTATATCACTATTACACTAAATTGTATGCGATAACTTTCATAAAAAAATAAAGATAAAAAATATTATCGTTTTTTATTAATAGTTAAAAAGTAAAATGCAAGTCAAATAATTGACATATATGCAAAATGTTTCTAAAGTTCCACCAGTCAATTGGCTAATTTTCAGTTCTATTATGCAGTAAATTTCTAAATATACAACTGATTCAACAAAATATAATGGCTAGTAAAAAGGCTCCCACCTTCTACAATTTATCGAGATCAAATCCATAAAAATTGCGCATGCATTTGAAAATTATATAAATTATTATTATTTGCATAAATAAAATCTCTATATACAAAAAAATAACTGTTTTTTGCCATTATTAATTATCAAGGAAGAAAGAAGGTTTTTTTAAGTAAAACGAAATTATTTATTTCTTAGGAAAATATCATAACCTTTAATAGAAAACATATTTTTCACTTATTTTAGAAAATACTTTCTAAAACAATTTTCTGTAAAACTAATCAAATAAATCCTCATTTGCATTTATTTCTTCTATGTACAATCGAAATAGACAGCCAAATAGTTTCTAATTTCAATCTTATGATCAATTCCTTCCATTATCATTCCCTCACCACTTAATACTAAATATCAATATCAATAATAGTAAAAGCAATAAAAAAAGAAAACAGATATTTATATCAATATAACCAACCATTTCTTGGTTCAAATATTTATATCATCCAACACTAAACATTGCCAATCATCAATTTGTAATCAATCAAATGTAGTTATAAGTGTGCCATTTTTTTGCGATTGTTATTTAGCAATGTGAGTATTTTCATGTACACTTTTAGTTAAAGTTCATGAGAGCTCTTCAAATTTTATTCCAGTTCTAGTTGTACTCTGATTAAAACCTCATGGCCCTGTTTGGATGTCATAACTAACGAGAACTAAGGTCAGAATCAGTCTTAGTTCTGATTAATTCACCCAAACATAAGAAAAAAAAGTAATCATTACAGAACCAAGTTCTAGTCAAAGCTATCACGTGACCAGAACTTGGTAAATTTAGCAGAGGATAGGCCGGTTCACTTGAGGAGAATCTTTTCTATGATCATACTTGAATTATGTCATGCATGAACAGGCTCCGTAAGATCCCGTAGACTAGAATAAAAAAAGTGATATGGCATGATCCAATGTTCTGTCTATTCC
>LTAE01012330.1:0-13985 GCA_001647135.1 Pontederia paniculata
CCTTAACTGGGCTACGTCCTCGGGCGGCGGCTGAGAGTTTCTTTGATGGAGAAATAATAGATGATTACAAGATACTGAATAACCCAAACCCTAGGGAGTTTATATAAGGACTCCCAATACAAAATAGGAAACAGAAACCCTAGAGTTGTCTACCGTAGCGAGACCCCCGTAGGGGACGGGCGGCTTCGCCGCCCCAAATATTCGACGGCTGTGATGCGTAGGGGGTCATATGGGTTTCCACTGGGTTAAGATTCAAGGCATTATCAACAATATAATTATACTAGGGATAATTCGTTTGTGCCAATATGATTTAATTGACCAATTCCAATTAGATTCCAAATTGGGTCATCAATATAGCTCTCCTACTCCAAAGGTTAGGATCCATTGAATAATATTCTCAATCATGTTCCACCTATGCACCCTCAAGCAAGCGATCTTTCCTTCCCATTTGAGGCTCAATGCATCTGCAACTGAATTTGCCTTCTCGGGGTGATATTGTATTGCAAAGTCATAATCCTTCAAGAATTCGAGTCATCTTCTTTGCCTCATTGAGTTTGAGAAGACATACTTCAAACTTTTGTGACATGTATAGACTTCAAATTCCTCTCCATAAAGGTAATGTCTCCATATTTCCAATGCAAAGACTACGGCGACAAGATCCAAATCATGTGTAGGATAATTGCTCTTATATTTCTTCAATTTCCTTGAAGCATAAGCCACAACTCTTCCATGTTGCATCAAGACGCATCCCAATCCGGTTCTATATGTGTTATTATAGATCACATAACCATCACTACCCGATAGAATCACCAATATTGGAGTTGATGTGAGCCTTATCTTCAATTCTTGAAAACTTTCTTCACATCATGTGTCCTTATGACCTTCTAACCTTTCCTTGTTAATCTCATCATTTGCACGACCCCAATATTTGAGAAGTCTTGGATGAATCTTCAATAATATCCTGCTAATCCAAGAAACTTTCTTATTTCAGTTACCATCTTCAATTGCTCCCAACTGACAACTGCTTCTGCCTTTGCCGGGTCAATCGAAATTCCATTTTTTGATGCTATATGACCAAGAAATATAATTTGATCTAATCAAAACTCAAACTTGGAGAATTTTGCATAAAGTTGGTGTTGTCTCAATGTCTCTAACAGAATCAATAAATGTTGTCTATATTCTTCGTGATTTGAGGAATACACTAATGTGTCGTCAACGAAGACAATAATAAATTTATCTAAGTAAGGTTTAAAGATCATGTTCATCATTCCATAAATACTGCAAGAGCATTGGTTAGTCCAAAAGGCATAACCAAAAATTTGTAATGGCCATACCTTGACTGAAAAGCCATTTTCGGTATGTCATGCTCGGTGATCCGCAATTGATGCTAGCCACTTCTAAGGTCAATCTTTGAAAAGACTTATGCCGATGTCAATTGATTAAACAAGTCATCTATGTGGGGCAATGGATATTTGTTCTTGAACGTCACCTTGTTGAGCATCTGATAGTTGATACACAATCTAAGTGATTCATCCTTTTTCTTCACGAACAACACCGATGCACCCCATGTGATATAGTCGATCGGATGAACCCCTTGCATAACAACTCTTGCAATTAGCCTTCAATTCTTTCATCTCATCGGTGACATTCGTTATGCGAAAAATCACACGTGATAAAAAAACTCAGGCAAGTGCACCGATTGCACAAGTAACAAATAGTGAATATTGAGTTGTCGATCCTACAGGGACTGATGAATTTTAAAATCTGAAATCTTATCATGAAATTCGAATAAGGATCTTCAGTGAATTAGGAAAAAGAACAGACAAAATGAGATAAGAAAAGATGGGAAAGAAAATATAAAATTTGATCGACAGATAAATTGTTTGGGATTAGGATTCTATCTCTCCACAATTATCTCTTTCACCAAACGGATTCAGAAATGGTTTATAAAATTATGGAAAACGGACCGCGTTGGCAAAGATCACGGTCCACGTAAGTGATGAAGCGTGGAAAATGGCCGATGAAAATGAAACAACAATAAAAGAGAAAATGGTCCATGTCGCGTCCGAAACGGACCGCATCATGACAAGAGAAAACACGGCTTCTGGGATAAGAGAGAAAACATTCGAGTCGACTAAGACCACGACCATGTCACCCACAAAAATCAATATTAAATTCAGAAAATGGATCACGTTAGACAAACACAGTCGAGTCGGTTAAGATCACGACCGCGTTACCCTCCAATTAAAATATTCAAAATATGTACAATAGATTCGCAAATGGTGATGCAGAGGAGAAAACGACACGTGTTAGACGAACACGGTCCATTTTGACCACTGTCGAAAAATAGATTCAATAAATCGAGAGAAAATTAAGAATGATTAATTACGGACTGATCACGATTAATTCAGAGTAACATACTAGCATTATCGTTCGAATAATCCTAATAACATACTTACATTAAGAACATAAAAACTCATATGCAAGTTCATCTAATATTGTAGAGTAAACTAATTCAAGAGAATAACAGGGTTCAAAGAATGATTATCCCTAAACACAAAATAGTTCTATGCCTAAAAAGTAAGAATAGAGGCAAACAAAATCTATAGAATCATGTTTGTCTTCTAGATCTAAGCTTCTAGGCTTTTCCTCCAATGTTGGCTTCTCAGCTCTTTAGAAATCTATTAAATTATGAGGAGTAATCTTCTATTTGATCTGCCATATCTAAGATGTCTTCTATGGCTGTATGAAGGACTATTTATAGCTGAAAATTCTGAGTTGAAAATGAAATCGGATGGCTAGGAGGAGTCTTGAATGCACACAACTTGATATCAGCCTTCAGATCACGCGCCGACTTAAATGCAAGACAAAACAACCCGTTTTAGGAATCAACACAGTCCGTTTGTTTGTTAATCTCTGAGTTTGAATTCAAACAACTTTGGACACGACTGGCGTTGCTCTGTGATTATGACATGTTGCACAAGTTGTTCATTGATGGTACATTTTGAGATGAACACGACGTGAACACAAAGAGTTCTTAAGCAACATTGGAAACGACCAGTTTGAGGTGGAACACGAACCATTTTCGTAAGGAGATGGACACGAGATTTCATTAACTAGTTGAACAAAGTTTGTTTTCATACGATGTGGCATGTTTTACATTATTATTTCTGAACGACTGTCCCTTCATTATTTTCTTCAAGCATTTGGCATAAGTTAAGGTAATTTGACCTGAAAGTAATTATAGAGAGCACTTAGGTAGAATCTGACTCATAATTAAAAAATAAAAAAATAAATAAAATAATGCATGAATTAATGTAACATATTAGAAAAATGATATGAAATAGATGCGTGCAATATGTATATTTTCTCTCGCATCAAACAGCCGCAAGCTTGAATACTTGCTTGTCCTCAAGCAAAAGCCAAAGATCAAGCTCAAGAATCAAAAGAATCTGCCGTGGCTTCAATCCCATTAACCAATACTTTTCTCCTACTGTCCTTTTACATGAGTATTGCCAAAGTATCTATTCTCAAATCAAGAATCTCAACTTTGTAAAAGTTCTGAACTCAAACCTATTTAAACATTTCTAATCCAGCCTAATAAAATATAACAATACAATTAATCATATAAAAGCATTAATGTTGAAAACATAAGTAATAATTGAGCTTAAGATATTTAAATAGTGAGATTCAAATTTTTCATAACATTCTTTTCATTTTAAGTATGATTTCAAACTCAGCTCTGATTTGAATACTCTAGTGTTTACCTATATTGCACAAGGTGGTCCATGTAGCGTATTTTCAATCGGCGGATCCCATACGAGTTGGCCTTACGTCACCAGTCATGAACCCCTACGTATCTAATTACCCGGACACACCAAGGTTCCGGATAACACATTTGCAGCTGATCAACTTTGAACAATTGAATTGTTCAAAATTTTTCACACTTTAAACACACATATATATATATATATATATATATATATATATATATGTATGTATGTATGTATATAAGCTCAAAATTACTTAATGCGTTCAATAAAAATGCAAAAGAAAAAGAATAAAAGCAAGCTAGAAAAGAACATGTAGTACTAAGTCCATAATTTTACTTAGCAACTTTCTACTTTTCCAACGTTATACAGAGGCGATAGTCGAAAAAAATAACAGTAATTGGATTTCATAGATTAGCAAGGAGTTTGAAAGGTAGTGCCAAAAGTCAGTCAAGGTTAGCAAGCTAGTTAAATTGACACGAGATAATGCAAATTTTATTTTTTATTGAAAATGCAATAGAATGCAGTACTTCATGCAAATGAAAGCAAACATACAACTAATGCAGATAACAGAATGTATGACTATGCACCATCCCCAAGCTTTAAATCAAACACAGTCCTCAGTGTTGAGAAGCTTTGAGAGATAACAACAAAATGCAGACACACAACAATGAAAAAGAAGAAGAAGGATAGGAACAACCAAAGTGTATCAATGTGGTGGCAGTGGAGGCCATGGCAGTCCCATCCCAAAATGACCATGGCTGAGGTGGTAGTCATTCTGACGCTGCATCATCCTCTCTAGTTGGAAAAAATGTTTGTCGGTCCTCCTCTGCAATGTGATGGTCCTCCTCTGCAATGCGACGTTCCTCCTTTGCACGATGACACTCTTCCTGCATAAAGTCCCACATCTGATCTAGCTGGCGCTGATGCTCCTCGATAGATCGATCCACATAGTTTAGGCGGCTCATGTTGGCCTGGTGATACTCTGCCTGGTCAGCTCTAATCCCCTCCATAATGCTCTGCAAAGTGGCAAAATCGAATGCGCCTGATGAAGAAGAGTCATACTGAGGCGCATAGGCGAAGTTTATAGAAACGACATGCTTTGGTGGCTCTGAATGTGGAGTGGTCCCCTCGGGCATGTGGTAGTGGGACTCGCTATATGATGGCCCCTCTTGATAGTTGAGCCTAGAATATGAAGGGCCTTCTTGAAAGTCGTGCCTAGCATATGAGGGGCCGTCCCCCCTCCATCAGCTGTGTGGGTTGTGCTGGCTCCTCGGGCTCATCCTCAATAGCTAGGGACGGAAAGTACAACCAGTTGGCACGATCCAGAACTGTGATTCGTGCCCTATTTCCACAGGCAATCTTCTCCTTGCGGCCGTTGAAAATGAAGTACGCTTACCTCGGATCATCGCAATAAGTTCCATGTGAATTACCTTCAGGCGATCGATCCGGGATGGTGCTATAGGTAGCAAGAATGCAAGGTGAAGATGCCAATGCTCTACAATAGTTGTGACCAGGTTGTCGATGATGATGGTGCCCTTAGTCTTCTTCATGCATTTCTGCAGGTTGAAGGCCAAGAATGCACCGACATTGATCTGTCTCCCCTCCAGCATCGCCCACATCAGAAACAACTATGTGTCGTTGACGACCCGTCGCTATCGCCTCGACCACATATAGTATTGGATAGAATCCTATGGACATATCGGAGGACTGAGTTCTGGATCCACTTGTGATAGATCTCCAAAAGTCAGAGGCGTTGAACTCATTGTTATCTGGATTGTGGTCGAGCTCTGGGAACCCAAACACAGAATTGAGTTCCCTCAGGGGTAAGAGTAAACTCCCAATTGTATATCCGGAATGAGATGGTGGGCACCTCCCATCTGGAAATCTGTCTATGTGGGGTCAATCTGTCAATTACTTTTCCTCAAAGGAACTCAATAACTCGTAGGTTAACTTCACATAAGTTGGTCACTGCTTCAATAAAAGCTCTCCCATGCCGACCCAACCAAAAAAGTGTGATGACATCATCATAGATTCCAATTTGGTGCATAGTATCGAGGAAGGCCTATTTAGTGGTGATGACTTGCAGTTGTCGATCCTCTCATAGAGTCGCTCTTGCTCCCAGTCTCTGTATTGGAAGTGTAATGGCTTTGATATCATTGTTGGGTTTGATATTTGGGCGCGGGCCTCTTCCTCCATTACTTCTAAAGTTCGACCGGGGGGGAGGCATTCTCAGATGTGACATGATTCACGATGGAGAGTGAAATGGTGCACCATCAATGATATAAAAAATGGACTGCACTAAAGTAAAATGGTATGTGTCAGGTTGTTGTCAACGCAACTTGTTGCAATCGTGTGCTTGTTGATGCGGCAGGTGTTCTGTTTGTCTGGCGTCGCTGCGGAATAAGAATGTGTTTTTGGCCATGCTCTCTGCTGGGTTTCATGAAGAGGATACGGCGATGCTCTAGGCCGCGTCGGAGGATGATGGCATGCCCGGTAGCAGGAGCACGACGTCGAGATCTGAGCGCGCCTGGAGTCGCTTCGTGGCTTGAAGAAGCGGGTCGCGATGAGAGGAGAGATGCGCGGATGGTGTTGATGAGTGCAAGCGGCGACTGGTTGCTTGTAGTTGAAAAAAGCGGGCGGCCGAAGTTGTTTGTGTCGACGCGGGTGGAGACGCGGTTGCCAGTGCAGAGATGCGCTGGCGGGGCTGTTGTTGCATGGCGGCGTTGGGTGCATCTGGGCATGTCCAGTTGTAGAGAGGGGCCCACGATGAATAGGAGACACGGTCGATTAGTGCATCTGGTGGAAGAGAGAGGTGGCGCAGCGCACAGTGTTGTTGCAGGGTGGTGTCGTTGGATGCACTGAAGAGAGCACGTCGGATTGGAGATGTGACGTTGAGGACAATGCAGCCGGAGTTGCAGAAAGTGTTGGTGAAGAAGTAGGGCAATCCGACTTTCTTTTTATAGAACTTTTCCAAGAATTTATTGTGGTTGATGGCGGTTGACGTGGAGATCGTGCTGACGGATCGCGTATCAAGGTGAATCTGAAATGGCACGCGCGATTTGATTGATATGACAAAACCGCGACACGGCTGTGTTGCTGAACCGACGTGGCAGCGCGTCATTTCCGAAGCGTCGAAGGGTGTGTGACTCGAGGAGCTGGAAACGTCAAGCGTGCTCATAGAGTTCCAGACACTGAATAGAAGATATGCCCTTTCGGGATGGTTGACCCCAATTTATGCTCTGACCCGAATCATTTTGCCTACATAACGCGGTCCGTGTTGTAACATCAATGAAGTACCAACCTAAACCATTTCAAGGACCCTGCGAAACAACTGTCGGCGCGGCTGCAGAAATTAGAAGTGAAGAAGACGACTCGTTTTAGGCTTGACACAACCCATTTTGGTTTTTAAAAAAATAAAAGAAAAGAAACATCAGAACAAAATTTTGAATTAGGAACAATCTCACCAGGGATAAATGATTTGATCGTGGATGTCTAGCCCCATGTTCTGACTCAGTAAATTTTGACGGGTAGACAACCAGCCTCCATCAAATCCTTTCCATTAGGTTCAATGAGTATTGTCATGCCCTTGTCTTGAGAGCTTGGCTTCATTTGAAGTTGAGTTATAGTTGGGCTATTTGGTTGCCAACATTGGGTTGGTGTTAATGATGATGCTAATTGTTCATGTTGTGTGCTCCTCTCCCCTTGTGGCACTGAATGATGAGGTAGTTGGATGTGATGATTGGGCTATCCGAAGGCGAACTCCCCCTTTGAACTTGTTTGTTTCCTATGACATAGTCAATAGTCTCCTTCACACGCCATTGCCATGTCCATGTCATTGGATGATAATATCTTCGCAGTCTCCATCGTCTTCGATATGAGTTTTGATGGTGACATGGACATATGATTGTTGTTGGGTTCTACACATGCTTTGCCTTCGAAGATTCAGCCAATTGAGTAGATAGATCTGCAATTTGCTTGTCTAGTTCCTGAATCTTAGCTTGCATTAATTATTTCAAACTTATCTAGAATCTTTGAAGGCGATGGAGGAGGAGGGAGATCGTCAATAGCTTTCTTGTGATCTTGTAATTGAGTCAATCTGGTTTTCAAGTTTTTGATAAGTTGATCCTCCATGAATTTTTTTTGTTGAATCATAAATATGACTTGACTAAACATATCTTCCAACTTGACCCTTGACTCTATTGACGATTTAATGACAACATCAGTCTCTACATTGCGTTGATTATTTTTTAAAATTTGATTCTCTATATTTTGAATATGCTTTTCTTGTATGGAGAATTTGGAGAGCAACGTGCTCATCATTTGGGTTAACATAGCGAGTGGATTCATCGAAAAGGCATCCACTTCAGCTTGAATAGATGCCCTGCTGTCACTTTGACCATGTTGATTAATGTCATCTTGAATTACTATAGGAGTATCCTCTTGCTTATGTCTCGCAGAGGCTTTTGATGGATCTAATTATTTTTACTATTGGACTTCAACTTGTTTCAAAGTATTTTCTTTTCCTCAACTTGCGGCTTTGATTGATTAGAATTTTGTTTCTTCTCCATGGAGGATAAATATTTTTTTCCTGAAAGAATTCAAAAGAACCAGTAGTAAAATTTTCGACAAGAACACGGACCATTTTATCTGATAACACGGTCCGTGTTCGATGTCACCGGGAAAGCCATGGATCGTGTCGTGTGCGTAAAAGAAAATTTTCTCCTCACGAATTGAAATTTGCATGCACACCAAGAAATAATATAAAAACAAATTTCAAATTAATGGATGATGAAAAAGTTTAGAAATAAAACTGAAAATAGTCCCCGACAACAGCGCCAAAAACTTGATGCGAAAAATCACACATGATAAAAAAACTCGGCAAGTGTATTGATCGCATAAGTAATAAAGAGTGAATATTGAGTTGTCGATCCCACAAGGACTAATGAATTTTAAAATCTAAAATTTTATCACGAAATTCGAATAATGATCTTTAGGGAATTAGGAAAAAGAAAAGATAAAATGAGACAAAAAATGATTCGCGCTGGAGGGTGAAATAGTCCACCGTCATTGATGTCAAAAATGGACTGCGCTGATGTAAAATGGTCCGTGTCAGGTTGTTGTCGACTCAGCTCGTTGCAGTTGTGTGCTTGTTGACATGGCAGATGTTTGGTTCGTCTGGCATCGCAGTGGAATAAGAATGTGTTTTTGGTCGTGCTCTTTGTTGGGTTTGATGAAGAGGATGCGGCGATGCTCCAGGCCATGTCGGAGGATGATGGCGCATCCGGTAGCAGGAGCACGACGTCGAGATCTGAGTGTGGCGGAGTCGCTTTTTGGCTTCAAGAAGCGGGTTGCGGCGAGAGGAGAGATGTGCGGCTATTGTTGATGAGCGTGGCCAGCCACTAGTTGCTTGTAGTTGAAAAAAGGGGGCGGCCGGATTTGTNTCGCTTTTTGGCTTCAAGAAGCGGGTTGCGGCGAGAGGAGAGATGTGCGGCTATTGTTGATGAGCGTGGCCAGCCACTAGTTGCTTGTAGTTGAAAAAAGGGGGCGGCCGGATTTGTTTGTGTCGATGCAGGCAAAGACGCGGTTGGCAGTACAAAGATGTGCCGGTGGGGCTGTTGTTGTGTGGCGGCATTGGGTGCATCCGGTCGTGTCCAGTTGTAGAGTGGGGCCCCCGGTGAACAAGCAACACGGTCGTTTAGTGCGGCCGCTGGTAGAGAGAGGTGGCGCAGCGCGTGGTGTTGTTGCAGGGCGGTGTCATTGGACGCGGTGAAGAGGGCGCGTCGGATTGGAGATATGCCAGTGAGGAGAACGCGACCAAAGTTGCAGAAAGTGTTGGTTTAGAAGTAAGGGAACCCGACTTTCTTTTTATAGAACTTTTTTGAGAATTTATTTTAGTTGGTGGCGGTTGGCATGGAGATCGAGCTGATGGCTCGCAGATCGAGGCAAATCTAAAATGGCATGCGTGATTTGAATGAAATGACAAGACTGCAACACGATGGTGTTGCTGAGCCGACGCTGTCCGTTTTGTGGTAGCGTGTCATTTCCGAAGCGTCGAAGGGCACGTGACTCGAGGAGCTAGAAACACCAAGCGTGCTCACAAAATTCGAGATGATGAAATAGAAGATATGACCTTCATGATGGTTGACCCCAATTTATGCTCTGACCCGGGTCATTTTGCCTACGTAACGCAGTCCGTGTTAAAACATCAATGAAGTACCGATCTGAACTATTTCAAGGACCCTACGAAACAACTATCAATGCGGCTGCTAGTGATGAACATGGTATGTTTTAGGCTTGACACCGCCTATTTGGTTTTAAAAAAATTAAATAAAAGAGAAGAAAAATCAGAATAACAGTTTGAAATAGGAACAATCTCACAGGGGATAAATGATTTGATCATGGATGTCAAGCCTCATGTTCTTACTTAGAAAATTTTGACGGGTAGACACCCAACCTCCATCAAATCTTGTCCATCAGGTTCAATGAGTATTTCTTGCCCTTTTCTTGGGAGCTTGGTTTCATTTGAAGTTGAGTTATAGTTGGGCTCTTTGGTTAACAATGTCGGGTTGGTGTTAATGATATGCTAACTATTCATGTTGTCAGCTTCTCTCCCCTTGTGGCGCTGAATGATGAGGTAGGCTGGATGTGATGATTGGGCTACCAAAGGCGAGCTTCTCCTTCAGACTTGTCCGTTTTTTATGACATAGTCACTAGTCTCCTTCACACACCACTCCCTCGTCCATGTCATTGGCTGATAATATCTTCGCAGTCTCCATCGTCTTCGGTATGAGTTTTGTTGGTGACATGGACATATGATTGTTGTTGGGTTCTCCACATGCTTTGCCTTCGAAGATTCAACCAATTGAGTAGATAGATCTGCAATTTGCTTGTCTAGTTCCTAAATCTTGGCTTGCATTATTTCAAACTTATCTAGAATCTCTGAAGGCGATGAAGGAAGGAGATCGTCAATAACTTTATTATCTTGTAACTGAGTCAATCTGGTTTCCATGTCTTTGATAAGTTGATCCTGCATGGAAATTTTTTGCTGAATCATAGATATGACTTGACCAAACATATCTTCCAAACTTGACCCTTGACTCTATTGATGATTTAATGACATTTTCAGTCTTTACATTGCATTGATTAATTTTTGAAATCTAATTATCTATTTTTTGAATATACTCTACTTGTATGGAAAATTTGGACAGCAACATGCTTATCATTTGGGTCAACACAGCGAGTGGATTCATCGAAAGGACATCCACTTCAGCTTGAATAGATGCACTGTTGTCACTTTGACCAGGTTGATTAATGCCAACTTGAATTATTTTAGGATTATCCTCTTGCTTATGGCTCGCAGCGGCTCTTTTGATGGATCAAGTTGTTTTTGCTGCTGGACTTCAACCTGTTTCAAAGTATTTTTCTTTTCCTCAACCTGCAGCTTTGATTGATTGGACTTTTGTTTCTTCGTCATGGAGGATAAATAATTTTTCCTGAAAGAATGCAGAAGAACCAGTAGTAAAATTTTTGACACGAACACGTACTATTTTATTTGAGAACACAGTCTGTGTTCGATGTCACGTGGTCCGTGCTAGGAAATACGTGGATAGTGTCACGTGCGTAAAAGAAACTTTTCTCCTCACGAATTGAAAATTGCACGCACACCAAGAAATAATAAAAAAGTAAGGGTGATGAAAAAGTTCAGAAATAAAACTCAAAATAATCCCCGGCAATGACGCCAAAAACTTGATGCAAAAAATCACACATGATAAAAAAAACTCTGCAAGTGTATCAATCACACAAGTAATAAAGAGTGAATATTGAGTTGTCGCACAGGGGACTGAAGAATTTTAAAATCTGAAATCTTATCATGAAATTCGAATAAGGATCTTCAGTGAATTAGGAAAAAGAAAAGATAAATTGAGATAAGAAAAGATGGAAAGAAAAGATAAAATTTGATCGACAGATAAATTGTTAGGGATTAGGATTCTATCTCTCCACAATTATCACTTGCACCAAACGGATTCAGAAATAGCTTATAAAATTATGGCAAACAGACTGCATCGGTAAAGATCATGGTCCGCATTCAACGATGAAACGTGCGGAAACGACCGATGACAATGAAACAACAAAACAGGGGAAAACGGTCCACGTCGCGTCTAAAACGGACTACGTCCTGACAACAGAAAACATAGCTTTTGAGATAAGAGAGAACACGGTCGAGTCGGCTAAGATCATGACAGTGTCACTAACAGAAATCAATATTAAATTCAGAAAATGGATCTCATTAGGCGAACACGGTCGAGTCGGCTAAGATCACGACCACATTATTCTCCAATTAAATATTCAAAATACGTACTAACATATTCGCAAATGGTGATGTAGAGGAGAAAACAGCCCGCATTAGATGAACACGGTATGTTTTGACCTCTGCCGGAAAATAGATTCAATAAATCGAGAGAAATTAAGTACGATTAATTGCGGACTAATCATGATTAATTCATAATAAAATACTAGCAGTATCTTTTGATTAATGCTAATAACATACTCAATAAACATTAAGAACATAAAAACTCATATGCAAGTTCATCTAATATTATAGAGTAAATTAATTCAAGAGAATAATAGGGTTCAAAGAATGATCATCCCTAAACACAAAATAATTCTAAGCCTAAAAAGTAAGATTAGAGACAAACAAAATATGCAGAATCTTGTTTGTCTTCTAGATTTTCAATGAAGCTTCTAGACTTTTCCTCCAATGTTGGCTTCTCAACTCTTCAGAAATCTATTAAATTATGAGGAGTAATTTTCTATCTGACCTGCCATCTCTGAGATGTCTTCTATGGTTGTATGAAGGGCTATTTATAGCTAAAAATTCGGAGTTGAAAATGAAATCGGATGGCTAGGAGGAGTCTTGAATGCACACGACTTGATATCAGCCTTCAGATCGCGCGCCAATTTAAATGTGAGACAAAACGATCCATTTTAGGAATCAACACAATCTGTTTGTTTGTTAATCTTCGATTTTGAATTCAACACATCTTTGGACACGGTTGTCGTTGCTCTGTGATGATGACACGTGGCACAAGCTGATCATTGATGGTACCGTTTTTAGATGAACACGACGTGAACATGTAGAGTTCTTAAGCAACATTGGAAACGGCTTGTTTGAGGTGGAATATTAATCGTTTGGTAAGGAGATGGACACATTATTTCATTAACTACTTGAACAACGGTCCATTTTCATATGGCATCACCTATTTTACATGATTATTTCCGAACGGTTGCCCCTTCATTCTTTTCTTCAAGCATTTGGCATAAGTTAAGGTAATTTGACCTGAAAATAATTATAGAGAGCACTTAGGTAGAATCTGACTCATAATTAAAAAATAAAAAAAAACTAAATAAAATAATGCATGAATTAATGTAAAATATTATAAAAATGATATGAAATAGATGTGTGCAATATGTATATTTTCTCTCGCATCAAACAGCCCCAAGCTTGAATACTTGCTTGTCCTCAAGTAAAAACTAAAGACAAGCTCAAGAATCAAAAGAATCTGTCATGGATTCCATCCCATTAACCAATACTTTCCTCCTACTGTCCTTTTACACGATTATTGCCAAAGTATCTATTCTCAAATCAAGAATCCTAGCTTTGTAAAACTTCTGAACTCAGACCTATTTAAACATTTCTAATCCAGCCTCGAGAAATATAAAAATATAATTAATCATATAAAAGCATTGATGTTGAAAACATAAGTAATACTTGAGATTAAGATATTTAAATACTGAGATTCAATTTTTTCATAACATTTTTTTTTCATTTTAAGTACGATTTCAAACTCAGCTCTGATTTAAATACTCTAGTGTGTTTACCTATATTTCACAAGTTTGGTCCATGTAGTGGGTTTTCAATCGGTGGATCCTAGACCAGTTGGTCTTAGGTCACCAGGCATAACCCTGGTCGTAGCCATTATCTCCAAACCGTAGCCATGAAGTGTCCAACCGTAGCCAGGCTCTGTTCAACGGCTTAGAAATTAAACGACGAAGAATGCGCTACGACCTCCTTCATCACGGGCCGTAACAAAGCTTCACGGGCCGTAACAACATATCACGGGCCGTAACTACTCATCACGGGTCGTAACGCATCTTCCTCATGGCGTAATGCCTCTTGTCACGACCGTAGCTCACCTCTGTTCAACTGCTTAG
>LTAE01012332.1:0-13980 GCA_001647135.1 Pontederia paniculata
AATATATTGTTATGTAAAGTTAGTATATTATTAAGTAGTAAATTTATAGTTATATTATTAAATTAGTATTAACTGAGAATTATTACGTAAAGTTAAAACAGAAAAAAAAAGCAAAAGAAAAAAAACGATGAGTTAAAAAAAATTTCTTAAAATAAATTTAAGTAATATATTGTTATGTAAAATTAGTATATTATTAAGTAATAAATTTATAATTATATTATTAAATTAGTATTAATTAGAACTATTACGTAAAGTTAAAAGTTAAAATAGAAAAAAAAGCAAAAGAAAAAAAAGGTAAATTAAAAAAAAAGCAAAAAGCAGGAACCGCATATAGGAACCCGGGGTCACGTGACCCCAGGTTCCTTTGTTGGGTTCGGCGCCCGGTTCCCCAAAACGTCTTATCGTTTGGGAACCTGGCTGGAACCGGAGCTGGTTCTGGCTCCGGTTCCAGCTGCCAAACGCAACCCTAAGGTTATCTAGCGTGAGAGTCATCAGCTGAAAGCCCACTACATGGACCACCATATGCAATATGAAGAATTACTTAAGTATCAACTTGATTTCTCTCTAGTTCAACTCTTTACTCAAAACCTGGGATAGTTTGAGTGAGTACATCCGTAGGGGACTTAAATCCTGGTAACCTAAGACCAACTGGTATGGGATCCATCGGTTGAAAGCTCGTTACATGAACTTCCCTATGGAATCCTGTTTGAAGATGAGAACTTGCATAAATAATTGATTACTAAGAAAAAAATATAAGCATATTTGATACTTGCATATTCAATATTAATGTTCTTACTTGAGAGACTATATTTTCTTTTGCATAAGGCTGAGATTTAAACTGTTTAAATATGTTTAAGATTCAGAAATTCTATGTAGCCTAACTCGGGTGAAGGTGAGAGGCTCTTGTGATGCACATGTAAGAGAGTGGTAGGAGAAAAGTATTGGTCTTACATGATGTAGATTATGATGAAATTTTCTTGAGTCTTCCTTTGTGCTTGCTAGAGGACAAGCAAGATCTTAAGCTTGTGGATATTTGATGCATGCATTTTATAACATATTTTAGGACATGCATTAGGAATAATTTTGAGTCATTTTGGCATCGCATGCATCTATTTTATTCTTTATTTTTCATATTATTTCGAGTCATGATTCTACTCTTGTTGGTACTATTTTGTAGGAAATCAACTAAAAAGGCTAGGTCTGGAATCAACTCACAAAAGCGCGCATTCAGAACAAGGAAATAAATTTCCAGAGCTCATCACGGATTGTGACAAGTCATTACGGGCCATGATGAATGTATAAAAGCAGCGTCACGAGCCATTACACCCATCACGACTTATCTAGTGGGCATTGAAAGTTCCTCAAATGTCACGGGCCGTGATGATGTATAACGGGCCGTAATGAAGAAGATGACGACCGCAACTTCGACGTTACGACCCTTGCCGAAGCTCCAATCTAGAATTCCCAAGATGTTACGGGCTGTACCATTCGTTACGGGCCGTTACGAAGCATATCATGAGGCGTTAGGTGATATCACGACGATTGCCGAAGCGATCGAAGCTACAACGAAATGTTACGGGCCATTATGATCCATCATGGGTCGTAAGTATGAAAAATCGCCTCGGGAGATCGGGCTTGTGCACGATTTACGGTCTGTTACATTTCATCACGGGTCGTGAAGATGAAGACCAGAGGAAGAATTCAGTCAATTACGGGTCGTTATGTTCTGTAACGGGCCGTGAGAAGGTGCCGCAAGTTGATATATTTGTGGATTTGATAAAGATTCGACAGCCGAGAAGACTTCTATACGATCCAGATCTTTAGGGACTTGATTGAGAGAGACTCCTGAGCATTTAGAAGATATTTTATGAGGATTTCTTCACAACCATTGATCGAAACACATTTTTTATCAAGAGATTTCTGTGTAACGAATGAAACCCTAGGGTATATATAGGAAAAAAAAGAGAGATAAAGGAAGGAGAGATATTCAGATTATTATACAGGATAGAGAGACGAAATTGGAGAAGAAGCCAGAGAGATCTATCCAGGAGCCGGGAGCAAAATTCTAATCTTTTGGAGGCAAAAGAAGAGCAAAGAGTTGAAGATCTTCTGTAGAGATCAATAGTTTGATTTCTTATTTTCTTTTGGAAGAACTTTTATCATGTTTAGTTATTTTTATTATTCCTGAACCCTATTGTGGATTGAGTGTTATTGATTTGTTTCTTTTAGAATATGCATGTTGTCCTTAATGATGTTCTTTCTTTGTGAAGATTATGAAATTCTCTTATTGACTGTTTAGTATAATAGAATTCATAGTTTGATCTGTAGAGAGGATTGATCTTTGAATTTTGAGTCCTAGCATTGCATATCACAATCTAGTTATTGATTTGTTTCTTTTAGAATATGCATGTTGTCCTTAATGATGTTCTTTCTTTGTGAAGATTATGAAATTCTCTTATTGACTGTTTAGTATAATAGAATTCATAGTTTGATCTGTAGAGAGGATTGATCTTTGAATTTTGAGTCCTAGCATTGCATATCACAATCTAGGTTGTGTGGCCTGTTGATTGGACTTGCTTAAGTGGTCAACAATATAAGTTTTTTGCGTCATTAAAGCATTTTAGATTGGAATTGTTTGAGGTGGATTCACTTGAACTTCTCAATAAATCTTAATCTAGGGTAGGCGATTGCGTTTGTTTAGAAGATCACATCTTTTTAAGAAAACCTTAGTCCATCATTAGAACAATTCGAATTCAATCTGATTTAGTGGTGAGAAATTCCTAAATCTTCCAACTTGATTTGATCTCATCTGACCTTATCTCTGGGAATTTATCTTTTCTTATCTTTTATTTTCTGAACTAAAATTGAAATTAATCTTTTATCTATCACTTTTGGAATTAGATAAGGCTAGATTACATTAGTCCTTGTGGGTTCGACATCCTTACTCTTTTCACTTTATTACTTGAACGACTAGTGCGCTTGCTAGTGTATTTAGAACGTATCAAATTTTTGGCTCTGTTGCCGGAGATTTGATAAAGGTTAAAAAAAGTCGCATCAAAGACCTCATTTTTCGGAGGTATGCAAAATCTTGGATCATATGTCGAAATTTTGGAGAGAAGTTTAATTGCTAAAATTTGGAGAAGAAGCTGAAGATTTCTACACACACTCTAGAGAAGATCATCATCCTAGTGTTCTTAATCGATAGTCAGTTTTTTTTTCTTCTCACTATTCCTGAAGGATGAACTCCTATTGTAATTTTTGATTAATTTTTGTGGAGTAAATTCTGTTGTAAGTGAAACAACCTGAACTCTTAATTCAACATATTTTCGTTCTTCAAAAATCTTCTATGCGCATGAGCGTTGTGTTTAAGTTTTTCATTGATTGATTGTGATCTTCTATTTAACTAGCATCTTGGATTTTATAGTTAATTTTTGAAGCTCTTTAATCTTTGAAATTGATATGTGACATAGTTGACGTATTGCATGTCATACCTAAGTCACATACTTGAGAGGAATATTTATATGTGTGGTATATTAGATTGACAACCTGGAGAGGAATAGTCCAAAGTATACGAGATACATATTCATGCATCTTGATTTCAGTAGATTAGATTGAAATATTAGAGAAGAAATGTCGAGTCTATCTGGAGTTAAGATAATTGATTAATCCTTGAGAGAAAATCATATCTTGGGTAAATTCTAATCCACTTATGAATTTGATTAGAACTTAACTTTGATTAATCTTGTGGTAAAAATGAATTCCCTCCTATTTTATCTTGTCTCATCTTGATACAAAGTTTGTTGTCATTAAAACTTTTCTTTTTATTTCTTTCAATATCCAAAACCCATGTTATATCCTATTAGTTAGTATGAACTAATAGATAGTTAATATTAATCCTCGTGGGAACGATACTCTAATCTCATCTCTGTTACTTGATAATGACTAGTGCACTTGCTAGACAATCAACTTCAATATGTTTAGTTCATGCATGGACAATTGGATTCGCAATTAGATATGTAACACCAATATTGACGCACCAAAGTATTGGGAGAGACACCATATGGACGTGTAAGTCCCATTGGAGAGAACAAAATCGTAATAATTCAGCAGCAGTATCATGTTAGTGACTTGTATTTGGACTCTGTCGATGAGCGAGAAATAGTTTGTTGCTTCTTTACTGACAAGAAATAAGACTAGACCCAAGAAAAAAAGTGTATCCGCCAACAAATTTTTGATCCATTTGATGCCCTAGCCCAATTTGCATAAAAAAAAGCATGGAGATGGTTATTCGGCTCTGCATTGATGAACAAGCTAAGACCTTGATGACAGGAAAGGGTATACCTAAATAGCTTGACCAACCTCCAAAAATCTTGCCCCGATCTCCATTTTTGTAAACATTATCTGCTAATTTATTTTCATTTTCCGCATTTTGAATATTCAGCATTACTATATTTGGATTCCGAGATTCTGAACTGATTTGAGGAGGATTTTAACTGATTTCCATGATTTATGCGATTTGAACATTTGAAATTTGAAAATTCTTTCCCTTTTTGTTGCAGCTACGGAACCAGGATAACTTCCATAACTGCCCTCGGATTTTACGGAGGTTACCTCCAGATTTTGCGGAGCTTACCCCTCACCTGACTAAGATTTTGAAGATTATGTGGATTTCAAACTCATTACACCTCCGTATTTTGGGGGAATGAACGAGGGAGGCCGGAAGACAACGTTAAGGAGGATAAAAGGAGAAAGAGACGCGCATGAATGGGAAGGAGGAGGGGATGCTGGAGCTGATCTATTTTCTGCACTTAGTTTACTTTTCGGTGAACTATGTTAGCTGAACTATTTTCTTATTTTGTAATTGTTAGCCCCAGGATGTCCGACTAAACTCTTATCACCAGAATCCTGGGGAACCTCTGTTTCTATCTATTCTTCTCTGAATGTTTTAAGATTAATCTCCTACGTCGCCTACTTGATCTCACGCTATGATTTTTGATTGAAAGTTTGTGTTATGTGTTCTCTTGTTATTCGTTTGATTCTTCCCAAGTGTGCACTGTCCATAAGGACCTTATAGTGTTGCCACCTTCACACAATGATCTGATAGGTTAGTGATGAAGTTTGGGAAAAACTTTAGTCCAAGTTATGCCTTCTGAGTTAGGGGATAGGTGAGAGTTTGCCCCTATCTCCGGAGCTTGACCCGGAGCGAGTAGCAGCAATCTTGAATTTGACTTTATAGATTTAAATAGAGAGGGGAACTGAGTTGCCTTGACCTCGAGAGAGGCTTGATAGGTAACTTGGGGAATAATTTTCTTAATCGGCCCCACGAGCATACGCCACGAGAGTGGGGGCTTGCTGATTAGGTTACCATTGCGAGAGCAGGGTGATGCTTCGACCTGAGAAAGCTCTCTAGCTAAACCTTCAGGTCCACTCTTGGAAAAGAGGTTAGTGCACGTTGAGAGGCGGTACCCCTCTGGAACTTGAGTGCCTTTTATCAAGATTTAAGATGGTGAGCTCTCCTCCCAGAAAGAGAGTGTGACTATGGCCAAATTACATTTGGTCAAGCCTTGAGTCTTCACCGCGAGAGCGGGAAGGTGAAAAGTAGAGCAATCACCGTGAGAGCGGGGTTGCCTTGACACGTGGTGTAAAGGATTAGGCGGTTTTTATATATTCACGTCAAAGAGCAGATGGGTAAGATTCAGAGGTGAACCCAAGGTTTTGATGTCCTCCCATCATTGGAATTATCATTCTGTTAATTTCTGCAATTTCTATTTTAAAAATCCTAAAACTTATTTCTGTTCTCAATTGATTACCCCTCACCTATTCCGGTTGGGCTTGGACCTCTAGTGTCGAGCCCCAACCACGATAGCTTGTCTGAGGAAAAGTGAAAGCAGAGGCGTGAAAATAAAGTTTCTCTGTGGATCGATACATGAAGTAATCGACGATTGTCGTATACTTGCAGTGATATGAGTGTGCTAGGTTTATAAATGTTAAAATTTGACGGGAAGACAATCTTTTACAAAAGATTGACCCTGGCTTTACGCCCTAATCTGTGATCATTTTCTAGCTTTCCCCACACTTCCCATCAGACCTGAAGTACTATTAAGGTGTCGAAGGATAGACTTAACAGCTTGACATCATATATCAAAGAGGATTTCACATGAATTGACATACAAATTTACCGTAAAGGATAAGTCTGGACGTGTGATAAAAGCATTATGCAGGGATCCCACAACATGCCTATGCATGAATGGATCGGGCAATTCCTTTGAAGTTAGATCATGTGTTTGAGAATGAGAAGCCATAGGAGATCTTACGAGTTTAGAGGCATCCATCTTTGTATTCCACAAGAGATTAGATATATGTTTGTATTGAGAGAGTAAAATGTCGTCGCAAGTATAAATCACCTCAATGCCTAGGAAGTTTGTGAGGTGTCAGCTTGGGATGCAATAAACCCAAAGCATTGAAGAGTTATAAGTAGTTTATGAAACCATGAACGAGGGACTTCAACCCATACAAGGATCCATGTAGACGAGATGCATAATGTAGATGATTTGTGTCAATGACGTCAGGCAGTTGCTCCATGAACACCATCTCTGCTAAATCTCCATGTAAGAATGCATTGCTTATGTCCAATTGACGAAGCTTCCACTTGATCGTGACATCAATGGAGAGGATCATCCGAACGATAGTCAATTTGATTACGATGAATGTCTCAAAGTAGTTGATTTCAAGTTTATGAGAAATCCTTTTGCCACCAGTCACACCTTATGATGATCCATGGTACCATTGCGATTGATTTTGGTTTTGACAACAGTTTGCACCCGATTACCAACATTGAAGGATGATGTGGAACCAAAGTCCATGTACCATTAGCAAGTGGTGCAGACAACTCAGAGGACATGGCAACACACACTACAACAAATATGTTTTATAGCCACAAATTAACAACCACATTTATATGTTTGTATTTATAGCTATGCTTAATAGTCACGATTGCAGCGTTCATGAGTATTACTTCATCAATATCCACAAGTAGTTCTTATCGTGGTGATAACTTTATAACTATTACGTCAAAATATAGAATAATAACAACAATTTTTACTTTTCTTAAAAAAATATTTACCTAAGTCTCCTCAATTTTTCTCAAAAAAATATATAATGAAAAATTAAACTTGAAATATTTTTTACTTTTTTATTAAAACATATCTTTTCCTCCTAATATAATTGTTTTCCTGCTAAGATTATGAAACTAACTTAGACTTAAAATATTAATTAATTTATAGATAATACTATTGTTAAAAATTCTTTTAACCTAAACTTCTTCTCGTCTCTCTTCTTTCACCTACTTTCTCTTCTGTGTGTGCGTCATCCTTCGCCTCCCCTCCTCAGCACCCACCTCCCTCTGGTGAGTCTCATGAGTCTGGCATCGTCACTGTCGGGTGTACTCCATGTAGTCTCACCCACGCGCAAAGACGACATAGAGACAACATCCACGTCTCTTTTTTGCGCATGACATCGTCTATGCATCTTTGCGTACAAAGAGACGATCACAAGTCTGTCCTCACCTAGAGATGTGTCACCTCTCTTAGAATTTATTTCGATTTGACTTAATTATTAAAAGTTATTTTTTAATGCTTCAAGTTGTTGAGAGGAATTTGCATTTGCGAAATTGGCTTCAACGTTAAGTTAGGTGTGATTTTTTTATGTTTATTATGATGTAATTATAATGATCTATTGGACTATGCACATATAACTTATTTTTTTCATTTTGATCTATTATTAAACAAAATTTTAAATTAGACAATCAAAACATGGAAAGAATGTGAATTAAGCATTCTCTAAAAGGAAGTCATGAATATATTACTGGTTTGAATGCTTTCATAAATATTGCTACTGCTAACGTGTAATTTTAAACTTTTAGAATAAATTTGATATCAATATTGATATTCCTCATGTGAAAAATGCAATTGACATAATAGTCCAACAAAAATTCAGGGAATATCGAGCAAAATTATACAAACAATTTGAAAGTAAAGGTGGAAATGTGTTAGCACTCAAAATGTTTTATGATTATGTATCACAAGAAAATTGAGAATTAATATATTGTCATTTTATGGATCAAAAGTTTAAGGTATGTTACCATTTTTTTAAAATTAATTTCAAAATGAAATTTTAATTTTAACATATTTACTTATTGATTATTGATGTGAAGTGTGGGTTAAGATAAAAGATGACCACATGTTAGGGCGTAAAGGCTGGGTCAAGCTTGTGTAAAAGTTGTCTTCACTTAAAATTTTAATATTTATAAATCTAGCACACTCCTATCACCGCAAGTATATTGGTAATCATCGAGTACTTCAGGTATCGATCCATAGGGAAATTTTATTTTCACGCTTCTGCTTCCACTTTTCCTCAAGCAAGCTTAGGTTGGGGCTTGACATTAGAGGTTGAAGCCCAACCTCGGAATAGGTGAGGAGTAATCAATTGAAAGGGAAAATAAGTTTTTGGATTTTTAAATAGAGAATGCAGAAATTAAAAGAGAAATAATTTCAATTATGAGAGGACACCAAAACCTTGGGTTCATCTTTGAATCTCACTCATCCTCTCTTTAATGTGAATATGTATAAAGTCGCCCAGGTCCTTACACCGCATGTCAAGGCAACCCCGCTCTTGCGGTGATTGTTCTACCTTTCACCTTCCCGTTCTCGCGGTGAAGGCTCAAGTCTTGACCAAATGTAATCTAGCCATAGCCACACACACACACACACTCTCTCTCTCAGGGAGGAGAGTTCACCATTTTAAATCTTGATAAAATAATTAAGTCTTGACACCCAAGTGTCAGAGAGATACTGCCTCTCAACGTGCACTAACCTTGCTCTCGCAGCGGTCACGTAATCAACAAGCCCCCACTCTCGTGGCGTATGCTCGTGGGCCGACTAAGAGATTAGTTTCCCAAGTTACTTATTAAGCCTCTCTCGAGGTCAAGGCAATAACTCAGTTCACCTCTCCTTCCAAATCTATAAGTCAATTCAAGATTATCACTGCTCGCTCCGGGTCAAGCTCCGGAGGTAGGGGCCGACTCTCATCTAACCCCTATCTTAGAAGGCATAACCTGGACTAAGGTGCTCCCAAACTTTATCACTAGCCTCTGGGCTCATTGTGTGAAGGTGGCAACACTATATGACCCTTGCAGACAGCGCGCACTTGGGAAGAATAAAGCAAACAACAAGAAAATGCAAAACACAAATCGTCAAATAAAGTTCTTAGTGCGAGATTAAGTAGGCGATATAGAAATGAAACTTAAAACATCAGAGCAGATTGTATTAGAAACAGAGGTTCCCCTAGGACTCCGACAATAAGAGTTTGTCGGACATCCTGGGGCTAACAGATACAAGATCAAAATGGAGTTCAACCAACATAGTTATTGCCGGAATAAAAACTAAGTACAAAAGAAATTAAAGTTCGTCGGCGTTCATCCTCCTCTTTGCTCCTTCGCCTCTCCTCTTCATATATCCTCCCCCTATTGTCTTCAGACCTCCTCCATTCATTTCCCAAGATTCGCAGGTGCCAGGAATTTGAAATCCGCAAAATCAGTAGAATCCCAATCAGGTGAGGGGTAACCTCCGCAAAATTCGGGTTGATAGTTATGGTAGTTACCTTGGTCCCCAGCTGCGATAGAAAAGGAAAGAATTTAAATTTCAAATGCTCAAACTGCATAAATTAGGGAAGTTAGTTATAATCCCTCTCAAATTAGTTCAGAATCCTAGAATTCAAATATAAAGATGCTGAATATTTAAAATGTGAAAATTGAATATAAATCAGTAGATAACATTTACAAAAATAGAGTTCTGGATAAGCTTTTAAGAGGTTGGGTACAACTTTTTGTGTATACCTTTTTCTGTCATCAATTATCTTAACATCAATTACGTATTTTTTAATAGAAAATGAAGTGGTGACAACTCCAACAACCACAAGAATCTAGTGGTAAATCATTGTGGTGCTAAAGTCTTTTCTTCAATATCTCCATGAAGTGGTATGAGAATGTTTAGTACAATATTTGAAATTGTTTTACTCTTGTTACCTATGAGCGAGAGTTACTATATATTATTTAATGTATATAATAATATAATTCCATTTGTGTAAATTTAGCAAGAACCTACTCTAGATTCACTTGGCGGGAAGATTAAGATGTATAAGCATGTTCATCTCAAAGAGTAAAAAGGATGTACACATGCACAAGCTAAGAATAATTTTGTACGCCACTCAAGAAATTTATTTGCCAAAGTAAATGAGGAAGGAGTTGGAGGCAATGCAGCGATTGTGATAGCCTAGGCTCTAGGAGGTCGAAGTTCAACAAGTGATTGCTAGTTCGTGGAGGGTCATGGATGAATGGTCATTTGATAGGTAGTAGGCACACTAGTGGGCTCAGGGATGTAGGAGGTTCTATGTGTGGCTTTGGTTGCACGAGGGAGTGTTTACAATGGAGGTTAGGTTTGAAGGCACAAATCATGGTTCATAAGAATGCGAGGTTGTGAGTATAGTAATCCAAGGAGAAGAAGTTGATGAAACCGAAGAAGTACACATCGGAAGGTCAAGAAAGCAAAACGAATTTTCATCAAATGTTACATGGCGAGTAACATAGATGTAATCAACTGAAGGATCAAGGCACCGATACCCGTAATGTTGATCATGATATCCTAAGAGAACTTGGAAGAATGATAAGAAAATTTTCTATATTGATATGAGCGAGGGAGAGGGAAAGCAACATATCCAAACACACGAAGGAATGAGTAGTCTAGATCACGTCCAGTTAGTAAACGAAAAGGAAAGGTATTAGTAAGGTGAGGAGAGGGTAAACATTTAATAAGATATGTGGCTGATTCACTAGTGAAATGCCAAAGACGATGAGGGATGCTTCCATGGGCTAATAATGTAAGAGTCATTTCAAATATATGATGTATTTATGTTCCACGGACCATTTTGCTTATATGTGTGAGTGCAATATTTGTGGTGAAAGATACCAAGACGTGAAAAATGAGAGAATAAGGCGCCAAATACTCCCTCCATCAGATTGAGAAGTCTTAATTTTGCAACTAAAATTTAATTCAACAAATGTTTGAAGTCGAATGGAACATTTCAGCGTTTGAAATCGAATGAAACATTTCAGCTTCATCAGATTTACTGAAAATACGAAATAACCATTTGAACATAGAGAAATCATCTACAAATAGCAGAAAGTAATGATGGCAGTCTAATGAAGCAACTAGTGCAAGATTCATACGTCATTGTGAATCAATTCGAAAGGGGAACAGATTCGAGTGAGAGTTGATGGTAAAGACAAGCGAGCATTCTTCCGCATCTTGCATGAGACACAAACATAAGAAGATGCATATGAAGCTAGGTTGTTGCGACGAAGTGTGTTGTTGAGGACTTGGAGGTGAGGATGGCTTAAACGTGCATGCCACGTGATGGATGAAGAAACAAGGCACAAAAGTGGATACAAGAAGACAAGCACCAATAGATGGAAGATACAAGTCGTCCCTTTAACATGACCATGGAGGAGGATGCGACGTGTGAATTGTTCCTTCACAAGGAAATAATCTAGGTGCAATTCAAAGTAGCATGCTTTGTCAAATGTGAATTTATGAACTGAAGGTAAAGATTTTGTGATATTTCGAACATGAAGAATATTGTGTATTGGAGAGTGGTTGACAGAAATAAGAAAGAAGAGAGGAACTAGTGTGATAAATACAAACGACATACCATTACCAAGTTGAAGGTTGTCTGCACCTTGATAAGGTTCTAAAGTTTGCATTGCCTAGACATTGGGTGTCAAGTGTGCAAGCTCTCAAATTAGGGATTTATTCCATATAGTATCCAAGAGTCACTAGGGTAGGACATTGGAGTGTCTGTTGGGTTGGGAAGTAGCGGGGATTGCATAAATGAAATTGCATTGCAAGCTTGAGGGGGATGTGGACTATGAGTAGGCGTAGTCTAAGGTTTTTTTCATCGCAAATACTTATAAGGATAGTGTCCATGGCAGCCACACACCAGACAAGGTTCATGCATCTTGACTCGAGCACGTCCCCGACCACGTCCACGACCATTCCCCGATTAGTGACTTGCATTGAAGCATAATGCATGAGGTTCACACTAATAGGGAATGAGGTGTTAGTAGAAGGCACATTTTGAGTTAGTCACATCTTATGACTAATAAAAAAATTATGTAATTCAACAAAGGACACAAGGTTGGAGTGTGCTGATAAAGAATACACCATGTCACTAAAAGAAGGGTACAAGTTGTTGAATACGATGGCATTGAAGGATGAGGTTGAGAGAGGGTGGCCTATCTCAGCAAGCTCATCAGTGATAGACTTCGCATTATAGAGGTAGGTGGCAACAAAAGAGTCTCCTTTCTTGGTGTTGTGAATGATGTGTGCAAATATGACCTAAAAATTCACTAACAAGTGCACTAATGGTATCAATAGAAATGACAAGTAAAGTATCATTCTCACGAGGATTGAATATTAACTATCTAACAAATCCCAATAACTAATAGGAGAAAATGGGGTTTTTGATGAAAAATGATTTTGAAAGAAAATAAAAAAAAAGAAAAGATTTGATGAGAGAAATTTTGGTTCAGGATGAAACAAGATGAAATAGGGAGAAATTAAGTTTCACCACCAATCAAACTTCTAAGTGGATTAGGATCTACTCAGGGTATTATTTTCTCTCCATGATGCACCAACTATCCTAACTATAAATGACACGATGGTCATCTCCAAGATGCCAATTTTATCTCTTGGAAATTAAGACGCATTATTTGTATCTTCAAATCTATGAATCGTTCATCTCCAAGATGTCAAACTCTTAAATCACACACTTAAATATTCCTTATGATATGTAAAGCTTCGAATAAAATGTCAAAGACCAATTTCAGAATTCAGAAAAGAACTAAGAATCCACTATTCTTCTCTAGGATGCTAGCAAAGAATCAAAATCTCAAAGAAATTATGGAATAATATTAAACACAACATTCATGCGCAATGAAGATTTGAAGAACTAGATTCAATTAAATTAAGGGTTCAACAAGTTTCCCTTACAATGAAAATTTACTCTAGAAAAATAAATAAAAAAATTCAAATGGAGTTCAACCTTCGGAATAGAAAAGAAAGAAGAATAAAAATAACTGAGTAAAAACACCTAGACGATTTTCTCCTTCAAAATCTGTGTAAAGTAAATTTCTTCTACTCCAACAAGCTCTCTTCAGGCTTGAAGCTTGAAGTTCCAGCATAAGACACAGGTTGGTTGCCTCCTCCACAAATGAGGCCTTGGGGTTGTATTTACAGACTTTCAACTGAGTTTCTTTAGATGTGTAGAGTCTTGACTTGTAAAACTTCGGTTTCCATCAAATATAACTAAACCCTAGGTCAAAGTTTTCAAAAGATAAGATTAAATGACTTCAGAATCAGAAATGAACTTAATCCCAAGAAGTTTCACAGCTTATTATAGAATTATCACGGCCATGACTGTATGTCATTGTCAATAGCACATGGCCCGTGAAACTAGATTCACGGCCATGACAAAAAAGTGTTATGCGATTTTTATATTTTTCACGGTCCATTACTCAATTGTCATAGTCGTAACCGATTATAGCTTTCTTTCTTCATCAGGATGTCATGACCCATGAATTGTCCATCAAGTGTTGAATCTAGGATCCCGAGAATATTTTGAATGATCACAAATTTGTAAAGTGAACTCAGTCTATACTAATGAACTTGTTGAGCTGATTTCAGAAACAGGATACATACAAGTTCAGAGTAGCGGTCGACCTAAGCTGAAGGAGTGGACGACCAGTGCACGCGTAATTATATCAGAACTACATGTGTGCAGTGGGCGTCCTATGTATATTAAGCGGTCGACCAGCATTAGAGGGAGGAGATATGCAATGGAGAGCAGAAGCATGAACGGTCGATCAAA
>LTAE01012333.1:0-13979 GCA_001647135.1 Pontederia paniculata
CCCCCCCCCCTCTTGGTGCCAAGTGATCCTATAGGCCCGTGATATAGGATATCACGGCTCGTGACAGTCGTAACAGCCCGTGATGAACCATATTTTTTTTCTTTTTTTGTTTGCTCTTTCCTTCGCCATGCATCCAACAGCCCCTGGACATATAGAAAATTCACATTATGTAGATATTGACTCATTGAATGAAATAATTGAATCAAAATAGCGAAAATGCATGAATATGACAATGAAATGCACGTAAATTATACTGATTATATATTGGAAAATATGAATAAATAGGTAATTATCAATGCCCAATCTTGTGGTCAACAAACAAAGAGATGAAAAGAATCCTAGAAAAGATTATGAATTCATCTAGAAAAGATTGGGCCTCAAGACTTGATGATGCACTGTTTTGAGGACAATACGGTCTGGGTTTGAGCTGACGCGGTTTGTGTCAGAGAAGAGCGGTCTGATGCACAAAGTTTTTTATAAAGAGATAATTGATACATGTCAATTTTAACATATTTTGTATAGCATATTTAGTTAATTTTTTGTTAATTTATTTATGACATGCATCATTTTACTTAGATTTTTATTTTAAGTTTATTGAAACACTATCCACCTAAGATTTATGTTTGCTGACACATAAAGAGCGAAAAGGCGCAGGGAGATGATACACAACAATGAAAAATTATTTTTTGCAAAAAGATTAATGAAAATTTGTCATCACGTCCCGCGAAATTCGATTTCAAAGAAGCTGATTTGAACCCATTTTTCTAACAAACCTTTTCCAACTCCCTATCCAACCCCAAGTTTTTGGTTAATTCTAAAAAAAAAGGAGTTTGAGATAGTGTAATCCCAAAAAATCTGAATTCATCCCTCCTTTATAAATAGAGTCATTGGCCTCTTTGGTTTCTCTCTCAATTTTTCCCTCTGAGAAATTCTCTCCCTTTCGCTGAAGCCAACTCGTTGTCGTACTTGGTAGTGACAAGATCTTTTGCTAGATCAAGGAGAACAAGGATATGGTGCATTCGGGAGAAGGTCTTGTTTCTGATTTTTAAAGTTAGAAATTTTCCTTTTTCTTTTCATTTGGATGAACTATTTACCCCTTTTATGTGTAAATTTTCTATTGACTAGCTCCGCATTAGCGAATTTGTGAACCCTATGCTACAGTGGATTTCTTAATGATCTATTTTTCTAGAACATGAATATCTTTTTGTAATGCCTTCTCTTCTATGTGGTGATTATGAAAATAATTATTGTAAGTTTAGTGTAATTAGTTTCATCATTTTGAGCATATCAAGGATTTGATCCTTGAAAATAAGTCACAATAGTTCATGTCACAATCTGGATTACACATTTGAGCTTTTATATTGTGTGGCCTATTAAACTAGACTTGATTAAGCAACTAGCAACATAAGATATGCATAGTTCATACATATTTAGCCTTTCAAAAATTGACAAATTCCTCATAGCCATGCAATGAAATCCATCCACTTGAAATCTCAAAAACAAAATGACACAATCAACATAAGTGGAATCCAAGAGTTGTGAACATTTGGATTTTCATGAATGCCTCCCTCTCGAGATGCATCATTCTCAACTCCGAATGCAAATCAATGTGATAAAAATGAAACAAAGACAACCTCCCGGCTCGAATCTTCTTATATAAAATCAAATAACTCTTAATATAACAAAATGATGGGAAATCGAAATCCATAGCAGTATCATTCAACTCAAACCCAAATGTGAATTAACATAGTCATCCCCTAGTAACTAAACTCTAGGATGCAGGTTTAGTTACAGCAGTTCATCATAATAATAATGAGAATAAAAAATTCAAAAATCCTCCTCATTGTCTTCTATGTTCTTCCTGGTTCATCTCCTTCGATCACCTTTTGTAACTTCCCTCGTGCTTCTTTCATTGCGCACCAAGATATTGTTACCCTCTCGATCCTTCAACTTTTACATCTACCCCAATGGCTCGATATGTGTCTCTTTTGTCTTGGCAAATAATGTTCTCTTGATTTTCTCTACCAATTGGGAGCTGTCAGGGCGGTCCAGACTTTCAGTGACTTTATCCTCTTCTGACTAATGTAGCTTGGATCTAAAGATCCATACACGAGGATTGTGATCAATGTTCTCCTTGAGAATCCTAAAACAAAGATGAAGAGCAACATAAATTTTCAAAATATTAGAGATTGCAAGTTTCGGGTAATAATTAGGGGTGCTTCACAGAAATGAGGGAAACAAACATAGAATGAGGTTTTATATTCAAACTAAAGCGCGAAAAGAGTGTTCAACATAGTTCTGAATATTAGAATATTGTGCCCTTGATGTCGTGCATCATATCTATCTGGACTTCAACCTTTGCTTGTTTTCAAACAAATGAAATAAGATTAAGGCAATTGAGATTCGAATGAGAAGACCACAACATAAGGAACAAGCCAAATTCTTAAAGAAAGAAGAATTTTATGAAAGCACTTTGAAAGGCATCTTCCAAACCTAGCTTAGCTCTGCCCAAGAGTTAGTAAAACTTATGCACATTAGATATAACCTCAAATTAGATATAGGAACTCCTTCTTTACTGAAGAACTCTGGTAACTAGCCTACTTACTTCAATTAATGACCCATGTGTTTTGAGTTCTCATGGTCTTGAGTCATGATAAGTGCGAGAAATTTATATATTTAACTATCCTAATCTTCCTATTTTATAATATTGTCATACATTTAAACGTTAATTTCTATGAAATTCGCAAACAAGATATGATCTACATGATTGTTAATGGAATTGCAGGAATTAGAGAAGAGAAGAGGAAGGAAGAGAGTGGATCATAGTCACACTCTGTTTGCAACGCCAGAGACACAAATATGCAGAAGGCACTACGGTCAGGCCATAGTGAAGGCCACACCCGTAGCGCATTTTTTACCCTACCGTAGCGTGATCAACATCAACACGTAGCGCAGTCTCTCAACGTTAGCGTACGACTCCCGGGCGTAGCGCACTCTCTCGACCATAGCGCACCTCCTCCTTGGACCGTAGCAGCAGCGAGAGCTTATCAACAGTTGGTGGCCTTGGCTACAATGATATATAAGGGGTAATTAGGGTTTTAGGACTATCTCTCCTCTCTTTTGGATGGGAGCTGAAATTTGGAGGCTTGTAATGACTCTTAGGGATTCTTAAACTTGTAAGGGGTACAATTAATGTTGTATGTTGGAGACTTTGATTTATGTTGAATACTAGTGTTTGAACTTGTGATTTTAAGTGTTATGATGAATTCTCTCTCTTTTATTTCTCCCTCTCCCCTCTCATTATGGTTAACTAATCTCTCATATTTTAGGGTTAGATGAATTTTAGGGTTTAATTGTTTTGGAATAGTGATTATGCTTGTATGTGACTCTTTTATTTAGTAAATGTCTTGTTAAATTCTTGTGAGATTAGCTACCTCATTTGAATTACCCTAGTGATGAAAGTCATCTTAATTAACTAGCACATTTTGCTAAATATGATATATGAGTGCTATCTTGAAATAGAAGTACCTTATATTGCTTCTTGATGCTCATGAATATAAATGCAACTAGTGTTAGCATGAATGCATAGAAGTGTTATTTCATAACCCTAGTTAGAATTGTGTTACCTTGAAAGAGGAATGCATGATTATTAGAGTCAAGCCAGAGTCTAATGCATGTCATATCACTATCTCCTTTGCATGATTACCCTAAACGGATTCGAAACCCTAGAACACTTTTCTCTTATATCTACTCTCATTTTAGTGTCTAGTCTAATTATTTCTTTCATATTCATCTTATATAGTTGTAACTGGTAGTCTAGCATTTTATCCCCTAACCCTAAATATCTAGATATCTACTTGAGAACTATAATTCTAGAACTTGGTTGCTTCCTCGTGGGATCGATATTTTATTACTATAACAAGGCCCCGTGTGCTTGCGGGACGCTTGTCAAGTTTTTGGCCCCGTTACTGAGGAAGTGTGCCAATATTAGAATTTGTTTTTAATTGTTACTCTAGATACTTTTATTTTGTTTTTGTTGTTGTATGTCACGCTCGTGAAGGGAATTAGAACCTTTTGAACTTGCCGAGCAATTCAAAGAGCTTGTAGGCAAAACATGGCCGCGAACGAAGGAGGAGGTTCGCGGATTGATCTAGCACATGAACAAGTTACCAATGAAGGGAACAACATCAACCAAACTAACAACCAACAAAGAGCACCGCATGTCAATGCTAATGTTGGTCACCAAGAAGTGATGGATGTCCATATGAGAGAACTAGCGTGAAGACATTACGGAGGAGCGGGATCAAGTCTTGTGATGCCAAGGATTGCGGCCAACAACTTCCAATTAAAATCCGGCCTCATCCAAATGGTGCAACTAAATCAATTTAGAGGAGCTACAAATGAAGATCCCACTTCCCATGTAAATAGATTCCTCCAAATTTGTGACACCATCAAGATAAATGGAGTAACCGAGGATGTCATCAAGATGAGACTTTTTCCATTCTCCCTCCGAGATGAAGCCCAAGAATGGTTAGACTCTCAACCTCAAGGAGTATTCAACACTTGGGATGATTTGTTTCAAGCTTTTATGTCAAGATTCTACCCATCCGGAAAATACTTCAAGTTGAGGAATGAGATCAATTACTTCAAGCAAAAGGAGAATGAATGTTTGGGAGCGGCATGGAAAAGATTCAAAAAGTTGCAAAGACCGGTAATGAAGTTTAGTATTGATTCTTCTTCGGCGAGTGGTTCCATCATGAACTTACCATATGCAAGAGCTTGTGACTTATTTGATCAATTGGCCGCAAATGATGAACAATATGACGAATCTCCTTCAAGGTGGACACAACCAAATGATGAAGCTTACAATGCCTTGAGTGCAAAGGTGGACACATTAGTGCAAATGATGTCAAAGATGAACCAAGGCAACTCAAGTCAAGTGGCAAATGTGCAAAGTATGTGTGAAGCATGTGGAGGACCTCATGAAAGTTNAAGGAGGATCTTCACAACAACACCAAAGAGCACAACCGCCACCAGGAATGCTACCAAGTCCACCATATCAACAACCATCATATCCACAACAAGGGTATCAACTGCAATATCAACCACCACATCATCCTCAACCTACCCCGCAACCTCAAGGCAAAAAGAAGCAATCTTGGGATTATGCCATAGAGAAACTCGCCAATGTCACTAGTGATCGATTTCAAATAGCAACTTGGAATATCAAGTGGGACAACTTGCCAACTCCATCAACTCTAGAGAAGAAGGAAGTTTGCCAAGTAATACACAAGTGAACCCTAGGGAGCAATGCAGCGCTATTGCATTGAGAAGCGGCAAATCCTTGGAGCAACCACAAACCAAGGGGAAGGAAAAGATGGGAGAGCAAAATGGAGTGAAAGACAAGGAAGCCAAAGTTCCAAAGAAGTACATACCACCTCCACCTTATGTGCCCCCTATTCCATTTCCTCAAAGATTGCAAAAACCTAAAGATGACAAGCAATTTGAAAAGTTTGTGAAACTCTCCAAGCGACTACACATCAATATTCCATTTGCCGATGTCATTGCTAAAATTCCAACATATGCAAAATTTTTTAAGGAATTCATGGTTAAGAAGAGGACATTTGAAGAACATGAAACCATAGCGTTATCGAAGGAGTGTAGTGCCGTCATTCAAAGGAAACTACCTCCAAAGCTCAAAGATCCGATAAGTTTTTCTATTCCATGCAATATACGGAACCTGCACATCAACAACGCTTTATGTGATTTGAGAGAAAGTGTATCTCTAATGCCTTTATCCTTTTTTAGGAATCTTGGCTTGAAGGAGTTGAAGCCTACCTCTATCTTCTTACAATTAGCCGACCGGTCCATTACTTACCCCATGGGGGTGCTTGAGAATGTATTGTTGAAGGTGGACAAGTTCTTTGTGCTGGTTGACTTCATTGTTCTCGATTAGGAAGAAGATATAGAAATCCCTATCATTTTGGGTATACCATTCTTAGCCACGGTGGGCGCTAAGATAGATGTGAAGAACGGAAAGCTCACATTAAATATTGGTGAAGACGAAGTTGACTTTGATTTAGCGAGAGCATCCAAGTTTCACTCCACCACCGACCAAGTCTTCCAAGTAGATTGTTTTGAAGAGCTAGCTCAAGAGGTGTGTAAAAATATATTGCACAAAGACTCATTCGAGAGAGGCCGAGGGAAGAAGGATATTGAAATTTGTGACAAAGATGGAAGCCATGACGTGAAAGCTAATCCAGTCAACCTTGTCAAGGAGATATTTAGGACCATTTCAAATCCTCAAGCTTTTGGCGAATGGAGCGGTGGAGATCACATTCAAAGCCACCATATTGTATAGTGAATGAACAAAATATCAAGCCTCACTTATTGACCAAAGCAATCAAACAGCGAAAGGCTATGAAGTTTCATGATCCGGCGTAACACAAGCGATCTCCATGTCAAGCCAACAACGTTAAACAAAGGCGCTTCTTAGGAAGCAACCCATGTTCTTAACCTCTTAATTTTGTAATAATTCTATTGTATATAGATTTTGGGTATGTTTTGGAAACCTATGGTGTTGAATGTGTGTAGGGAACTGATTTTGAAGCTCCAAATTGAGGGATCGTAGCCATGAAGTGTGCAAAGGTATCCACACTCTGTTCAAGTTCACCAAAATTTGAAAGTGAAGGATTTCATTACGGCTCACAGATTAGACCGTAGCGACATCAGTGAGGGACCGCACCCAAACAAGTTTAAGTCGTAGTCACACTCTGTTCAAGATGTCTATAATTCAAACGACGAAAAATGCTCTACGACCCCCTGTCTCAATCGTAGCGACATCTAGTTAACGACCGTAGTGGCATCCTCCTCAACGGTAGCCGTTTCAATAGACCTTAGCACAAATTGGAGGGAACTGTAGGCGCGCCCATTATATCGTAGCGCAGACGAACTCACCCGTAGCGCACTTGCTCAAACCATAGCGCATGAAGGCGACTTATACAAACATGTGTTATTCGACAATTTCATTAGTGGTGCTCGACCGACTCATTCGTCTCTTGTGTGTTCTTCTTTTCTCCTTCTTTTCCTTTTTGCAGGGTTTTACATGGTACAAGCAATCAACCTCACATCAACAATTTAACAAATTGTGTGCACTTCTCCTTGTCATTTCACACCAATTTTACAAGAAGAAGCCACACATACAAAGGAGACTTTAAAGAGGGAAAGAACAGAAGATGCACACCAAGTGTTCGACAAATTGCCCAAGTGAAAATTCAAATCAAGTTGACACCAAATGGCGCCCAAAAGGAATGCAACAGCAGGCTCGAGGACTAAGGGTGGCCACACACGCCCGAGTGACCAAGAAGAGCACGGCGTTATCTTTTGAGATGCCGATCAAAGACATCAATATAGAATGCTTGAGAGAAGAGGGTTATTGCTAACACTCGGTAGATGGACGCTCACACCATGCATGAGTTAGGGATTGACACAGATGTGCACTATCTTTGTAACAAGTTGGGATGGAACTACCTCATGAACACCAAGTGGAGCACATATGAAGTATCCACATTAGAATTCTTAAGTTCAGTAAAAGCCAAATTCCTCCATAGAGATGATGATCCTGGCGAAGTCACTTTCCGACTTTTTAATCAAGAATACAAGCTCACGTTGGCCGAGGTCAACTCCATTTATCAATTAGTAACAATGAGCTAAAGAACATCTACTCATTCATTTTTGGAGTTAGATATAGAAGAGGTATGGAGGAAGTTAACACGTTATCATTACAGATGATGCTCACAACAAAGCCTCATACCTTAGAAATCCAGCCATAAGATATATGCATAGGATCCTTGCTAGCACTATATATGGTCGAGGAGATAGTGATGGTGTGGTTAGAGACAGTGAGCTGTTTATATTCTGGGTAATGAGTCATGAGAAATTTGCACTGAACACATGAGCTTTTATAGTCAAACACATGGTCAAGCAAGGTGGCCAATATAAAGGAAAAATTGTCATTGGTGGACTCATTACACCTATTGCATTGAGTTTTGGACAAAACCTTGATGGTCTAAAGGAGGGATCGGGAGGAGATCACATTGATATTGATAGTTGTGTGAACATGAGGATGATAAAAAAGTGGGAGAACTTTACCACCTCATGTTTCGCAATGAGGCATACACACATCCTCTACCGGACCGCTGAAGAACAGACTTGAAGATTGAAGCCAACTGGAGCTTCAACACAGATGGCCTTGAGTAGAGGCGCCGCACCTTAGCCGAATGGCAAGAGGAGCAAGGTGTGAATGAACCATTAGGTGGAGAGGCAATGGAGACAGATACTTAAATTCCACCCACCATGATGCACGACACCCACATCCCACATACTTCTACATTTGAGACAGGGCAATCTTTTGGTGCAACACATGGTGATTGGGCAGAATGCTATGCGGGTATCCAGGGGCTCCTTCAAGGTCAAAGAGATATTCAAGGGTGGTTGACAAGAATTGAAGAGCACCAAGAAGGCATGTGGTTTAGACAAAACTGGCATATCCGAACAATAAGCATCCATGAATGTGGTGATCGAGAGGCTCAATGATTGGCATATTGAGCATGAAGATTGGTCCCCGTTCCAACCTCCTTGACATTGAGCATATGAGCTTTCCCCACCCCGTACCTATTATATTTTCTTTCTTTTGGAAACATTAAGGTCAATGTTCATGCTAAGTTTGGTGGAGTTCGGGGGAATAGAGTCACATTTTGAGCATTCATTTTCTTTCTAATTAGCTCACATGAATCTTTTGACCTCTTACTCATTATGTTATGAACACTTATATTCCATGAACCCATAATGTAGCAAGCATAATTTTTTGTATCATGCAAATCACATGTTGCTAGGAATGTCATTGCAAGTATTTTGAAAATGAACTTTTTGATATGTTAAAGTGTTATGGATTGCTTTACTCCACGCATGTCTAAGGATCTCATATGCTAGAAGAAAAAAGAGAGGTGAAAACTAATATCATGACTTATATTATGAGTCGAAAATTGAATGGAAGTCGTCAAGGGAATTTTCAACTAAGCATGGGTGCATTGCACAATTTCTCAGTTTAAGTTCACAAGAAAAGGAAAATGAGAAGATCCATAGAGCAAGGACTCATGGCAGGGCACCCGTGCCCTCAGTCGCGGTAACACACTAAATCATCTTTCGCATTATCATTTTTTGTGTGTTATATGCATTGCACATACATATGCATGCTTTCACAAGAAGGGAAAATGAGAAAAAAGAGCAAAAAGAAAAAAGAGCAAAAAGAAAAAAGAGCAAATGAAAAATGCTCAAATAAAAAGTGCTCAAAAGAAAAGAAAAACAAAAATAACAAATCAAAAGAAAATGGTGAATCCCTCCTTGTGTAAAGAAAATTTTCGAAAAAGTCACATGCATTGCATTTTTAATTTTGTGTGACATAGCATGAATGATAAGAGTACCTATCTTGTGCATTTGAACTTTGGAGCACCTATAATTTCATTTATCATCATACCTAGTTGTTGTTCTCGAAAGCTTATGAAAATTTGATCTACACTCATAGATAGATTTGTGATGTGAACTAAAACCTCTTGGATTTGACACTGGCATGTGTAGGGAATTTGCGGCATGGAGTAACTCAACCCTAGGTTGATAACTTAAATTTTATACTTTTTCAAAAACTTGCAATTGTACTTCCTTATTTGTTAATGATATGTTGTGTATGATATGAACTTTTTAAACCTACCATTTATGATAATTGCTTAAGGACAAGCAAAGATTTAGCTTTAGGGAGTTGATAAGTGCGAGAAATTTATATATTTAACTATCATAATCTTCCTATTTTATAATACTGTCATACATTTAAACTTCAATTTCTATGAAATTCATGAAGAAGATATGATCTACACAATTGTTAGTGGAATTGCAAGAATTGGAGAAGAGAAGAGGAAGGAAGAGAGTGGATCGTAGTCACACTCCGTTTGCAACGCCAGAGACACAAATACGCAGAAGGCGCTACAGTCAGGCCGTAGGAAAGGCCACACCCTTAGCGCAATTTTTACCATAGCCGTAGCGTGATCTACATCAACCCGTATAACATTCTCTCAACCGTAGCGTATGACTCCCGAGCGTAGCGCACTCTCTCGACCACATAGCACCTCCTCCTTCGACCGTAGCATCAGCGAGAGCTCGTCAGCGGTTGGTGGCCTTGGCTACAGTCATATATAAGGGGTAATTAGGGTTTTAGGACTCTCTCTCCTCTTTTGGATGGGAGCCAAAATTTGGAGGCTTGTAATGACTCTTAGGGATTCTTAAACTTGTAAAAGGTACAATGTTGTATGTTGGAGACTTTGATTTATGTTCAATGCTAGTGTTTGAACTTGTGATTTTGAGTGTTATGATGAATTCTTCTCTCTTTTATTTCTCCCTCTCCCCTCTCATTATGGTTAACTAATCTCTCTTGTTTTAGTATTAGATGAAATTTAGGGTTTAATTGCTTTGGAATAGTTATTATGCTTGCACGCGACTCTTTTACTTAGTAAGCATCTTGTTAAATTCTTATGAGAATAGCTACCTCATTTGAGTTACCCTAGGTTGTTAAGTGATGAAAGTCATCTTAATTAACTAGTAGATTTTGCTAAATATGATATATGAGTGCTATCTAAAAATAGAAGTCCCTTGTATTGCTTCTTTATGATCATGAATATAAATGCAACTAGTGTTAGCATGAATGCATGAAAGCGTTATTTCATAAACCTAGTTTTAATTGTGTTACCTTGAAAGAGGAATGCATGATTATTGGAGTGAAGCAAGAGTCTAATGCATGTCATATCACTATCTCCTTTTTGCATGATTACCCAAAACGGATTTGAAACCCTGGAACACTTTTCTCCTTTATCTACTCTCATTATAGTGTCTAGTTTAAATATTTCTTTCATATTCATCTTCTTTAGTAGTAATTGATAGTCTAAACATTTTCTCCCCTAACCCTAATCATCTTGATAACTACTTGAGAACTAGAATTCTAGTACTTGCCCGCTTTCTTGTGGGATCGATGTTTTATTACTACAACAAGGCCCTGTGCACTTGCGGGACGCTTGTCATCACACACCATTTTTTTAAAAATCAAACAACTATGTAAACCTGTAGGGTTGTGAGAGAAAAAAGAAGTTTCTTCTATCATATCCTCACATTTTCTTCTTAGAATACTCAAGTAGGATGTTAGGAGTATTGAGCAACAACATACTCTTTACTCTTTCAAGTGAGAGAGCATAGGAGTACTTATTTAGGGTTGAGAAGAGAGATTTTCTGAAGAATTGTCAATCCATTTCTNAGAGTGGATCGTAGTCACACTCCGTTTGCAACGCCAGAGACACAAATACGCAGAAGGCGCTACAGTCAGGCCGTAGGAAAGGCCACACCCTTAGCGCAATTTTTACCATAGCCGTAGCGTGATCTACATCAACCCGTATAACATTCTCTCAACCGTAGCGTATGACTCCCGAGCGTAGCGCACTCTCTCGACCACATAGCACCTCCTCCTTCGACCGTAGCATCAGCGAGAGCTCGTCAGCGGTTGGTGGCCTTGGCTACAGTCATATATAAGGGGTAATTAGGGTTTTAGGACTCTCTCTCCTCTTTTGGATGGGAGCCAAAATTTGGAGGCTTGTAATGACTCTTAGGGATTCTTAAACTTGTAAAAGGTACAATGTTGTATGTTGGAGACTTTGATTTATGTTCAATGCTAGTGTTTGAACTTGTGATTTTGAGTGTTATGATGAATTCTTCTCTCTTTTATTTCTCCCTCTCCCCTCTCATTATGGTTAACTAATCTCTCTTGTTTTAGTATTAGATGAAATTTAGGGTTTAATTGCTTTGGAATAGTTATTATGCTTGCACGCGACTCTTTTACTTAGTAAGCATCTTGTTAAATTCTTATGAGAATAGCTACCTCATTTGAGTTACCCTAGGTTGTTAAGTGATGAAAGTCATCTTAATTAACTAGTAGATTTTGCTAAATATGATATATGAGTGCTATCTAAAAATAGAAGTCCCTTGTATTGCTTCTTTATGATCATGAATATAAATGCAACTAGTGTTAGCATGAATGCATGAAAGCGTTATTTCATAAACCTAGTTTTAATTGTGTTACCTTGAAAGAGGAATGCATGATTATTGGAGTGAAGCAAGAGTCTAATGCATGTCATATCACTATCTCCTTTTTGCATGATTACCCAAAACGGATTTGAAACCCTGGAACACTTTTCTCCTTTATCTACTCTCATTATAGTGTCTAGTTTAAATATTTCTTTCATATTCATCTTCTTTAGTAGTAATTGATAGTCTAAACATTTTCTCCCCTAACCCTAATCATCTTGATAACTACTTGAGAACTAGAATTCTAGTACTTGCCCGCTTTCTTGTGGGATCGATGTTTTATTACTACAACAAGGCCCTGTGCACTTGCGGGACGCTTGTCATCACACACCATTTTTTTAAAAATCAAACAACTATGTAAACCTGTAGGGTTGTGAGAGAAAAAAGAAGTTTCTTCTATCATATCCTCACATTTTCTTCTTAGAATACTCAAGTAGGATGTTAGGAGTATTGAGCAACAACATACTCTTTACTCTTTCAAGTGAGAGAGCATAGGAGTACTTATTTAGGGTTGAGAAGAGAGATTTTCTGAAGAATTGTCAATCCATTTCTTCCTATAATACTTCTGGCAAGTGCCTAAGGTGCTTTGAAACAATATAATTTGTCGATCAGTTAAGAAGGACAAAGGAGTAATTATAAAAAAAGTAAGAGCCCCATATAAATCAAATTATACAGAGGAGTGGTAATGGACAAGAAACTGCATTTTCAATACTTGTATTCTCATAGAGGTTAGTTGCACATATTTCAACAAATTATAGGTTTCCCATACCTAAGGAGTTGTTGTGATACGAGACAGTTTGGTGCATTAGCTTTGATAGAGCATAGTTAACCAGGTATTTCAGATGCAATTTATAGTAATTTAGACAAAAAAAAATATAATACATAATAGGGCTTACATCTCCTATTACTTAATTCAAATGCTCGATAAAAATTAAGGAAGGTCCCAAGAGATGCAGTGCTCACTTTAGAAATAGAGATCAACCATGACGGTTGTGATGCAAAATATTGGGTGGGTAGAATGTGATTAAAAAGTGAAAAAGAAATAGAAGCAATATTGTGATCAGAGAGAATTAACAGGGAATTAACAAGAATTACATGGTATGAAAATAATTGAATAAGAGTGGAGTGAAGATCGTACCATGACCTCTTCGAACTTAACCCCAACACCGTTCTCAGTGTCAAAGCCAAGCTAGGAGAATGTTGCTCAAGTTGAGGCAGAGGAAGCTTCCCAAGAGCTATCTTTAGAAGTGGGCTCGGGTTTGGCTTGTATCTAGTCAAGTTTTGTCAATATGTCTGCTCGCAACTTCCTATTTTCTTCTCGCAATTCCCGATTCTGAATGATGATTTTTTCCATCAGGCTGTCTATATTTTTTCCTCAAAAAGGAGATCACTCAGGGTGGTTGAGATGTCTTGATATTTAGTGGCTGCTACGGCATGTGAGGGGTGTAGGATCTAGATGGCACCAGGGGGGGTGAATTGGTGTATTAAAAACTTTTATGACTCTTTTGTTTAGATTAGCAGAAGCATGCACTTGCAAATATAGACAAGTAGAAGAGGAAGAGAACATAAACACAAACACATAAACACAGAGGTTTGTTGATGAGGTTCAGCCGAACTCCTGGCCTACGTCCCCGCTCTGGTCTTCTCGAACTTGAGACCTCCGGATATCAATGAACTCCTTCTTCAAGGGTGAAGGCTCCCTTACAACATTCTCCCTTCTTTTCTAGAGGACAAGGCGACAACCTCTTACAGTTTGTTCATGAACTCTCACTCCCTTCTATCCTGGATTCTTCACTCGAATC